>CAESWR010000606.1:518929-529475 GCA_903171835.1 Mullus surmuletus | reverse complement strand
AGATTTCTTGTGTGCCGTGCTAAAGGACCACACATGCGCAGTTTGCACAATGCAGGCAGACAAGAGTGCAGAACACGTGGCGGTCTCGTGCCACCGAGGTGCGTTACAGAAGTTTGAATTCAGTTGGGTCACTCGCGGGTTATCTCCGCTCCAACACCTGTGTAAATATCAGAACACATCTTCAGATTTGTCTCCAATGTAATCAGGCTTTCTCTGTGAATATGTTCAAACCGCTTTGATTTGGCGAAGGCAGCGGACGACAACAACATCACTGGCGTTCGGTTTCCTTGATCATTTGAAGGCGTGGAAACAAAATTATCCGCAAGCACGAGCCGATTTGATTGACAATTTACTGTCATGGAAAAAAAAAAAGAACACACCATGGGAGGAATTTCAGGAAAAAGGCTATAAATCGACAATGACCGAGTAATGATTACGCCTGAGTTTACAGCATGTCTACTAACTCTAAATTGACTGATGACTTATAAGGGAAAATAAAGGTGGGGTAGATTAAAAATGATCATTTTGATCTGAGCTTAGTGGTTTAAGATTTTTTTTTTTATGTCGAAGGCCTGATATACTAGGATTCCAAAAGAAGAATGCAAAATTGTGTGTGTATGCGAATGTTTTGCACGTGCTGTTTGTGGCTGTTTTGTGTGTGATTTTCATAATGGAGAGAGAGCGCAAAGGCACATTATAACGCAATTCTTACATTGGTAAATATTCAAATCACTTAAGTATATACAGACAAAAAATGTATAGGATTTGATGTGAAAACGTTACATTTGCGGAAAAAATGACTTTTCTCCTTGCTGCCTTGCACCTGCCTGGTATATGTGCTAAATATAGACTCAAAAATAAAATCTAAAATCAACCTATTTGCATTGACCCCTCCCAGAATTTTCCTTAAGCAACAAGAATGGACCCACCCTGAATATCCATTAATGGGAATTACACTGGACAGCACAGAAAGAACAAGAGGCTGCCAGTCTCCTCTCCGGCAGGCCCCAAAACAGACCTCTGAAACCAGTACTTGACCAAGTCAGACATTTGACCCTTGGCCTTTGGATTACTGCCACCACGGCTGCCAAGAGTGCACATTCACTCACTCCCCCATGGGATGGTTTGTAAAATCAACCCGAACGTGACTGTTTAAAAGTGCAAGACTGAATTAGAAGTTTTTTGGTTCACTCATATTTAAGTCATGGTCATTCAATGCATCATGCACGACAAGCAGCCAAGCAGTCTCTATTTCTTCTAATTGGCAACAATCATCATGCACAACCAAACACACTCTCCTTTGTCAACAAGTTTGATATACATATCAAGTGCAATGATTTTTTTGTATTCCTTGGAAATAGTGCACTGTACTGCTTTCTGTCTGTGCTCAGAGCTCTGACCACCAGTTTGATCATTTCAGTGGTTTTGACCACGAGTCAGAGCTCCTAACTGACGCTGCATTCATCGACAGTGAAGGAATGTGGTGATATAAGATCCAAAAGGCCAAATTCCACCAGATGCAGAGCCAACGCAGAGCACCTCAGTCAGTGAGTGAAAGTCCATTTGAGAGCTGTTGCAGTTGATTATGCAGCAGAAAACTGCATAGCAAGGAACAAAATGTTTACTGTAAATAAGGCTCAAGATGCTCCACATCCGTAACACTTTTCTAATCTTGAGTTATAAGAATATTACAGTATGGTCTATTTCTGCAAGTGTCCTCATATCTGTCTCCATTCTGGAATTTGAGGTGGAAAACTATGAGACTATGTCTTGCATAATGTTGTTTCAGATTTATTCATTCTCACTCATTCTTGCATCCTGTATGTTTATAATTATTAATGTTATTATTCACTTCCATTTCTCAGTAAAATTATGAAATGGTCATTTATGGTGTCAACCTGGGTTGCTTAGGGGTTATAGATCCATAACTGCAGTCACTTTATTTGCTGTCATGGTCAAGGTAGAACTAAGAATTCTTCGTATTTCATGCTGCGCCAGGGACTCGGGTGCCAAAACTCGGAGAGCAAAAGAGGTTTCAGGGGATTTATTGCAGATATTGATGAGTGGATAGTGGGATGAAGTGCTGGTCAGGGTTCACCGAGAGGATCTGATTGAACAGAGGGCTGCAGAGGGGGCAGAGCGGCTCGAGCCGCAGCATCACGTGGGCTGGAATAGACGGTAGGAGATCCCATAAGCAGGGGAGACAAAGGTTAGTGCAGGCCTGACAGAGGTAACGCAGAAACCAAAAGTAATTGTAGCACGACTCAGCTGGAGGCATCCTACCTCGTTGAAACATGGAGGCAATAATTTGGCAAATAATGGAAGTGAAGATGAAGTTCTTATACGGTGGGGGGGGGGCGGGGGGTTGTTGATGGAGGGCAGGTGAGCTGGGTAACAACCAGAGGCAGGTGTGTGTCTATCCATGTCCCAGTTCAGTGGCTGCATGCCTCAGAGCTTGCAATCCCGAGAGCAGGAAGAGCAATGTAAAGAGTCTCAGAAATGGGTCGGCTCCTGGGTTGCGTTTTGTCACGGGCCGAGTAAACTGCTACAAGGCAAAAAGGATAATGATGTTAAAAAAAAGAAAAAGGAAAAGTTGGTTTTAATGAAATTTGAAATAACAAAACTCGAAAAAAAAAGTCTAAATTCAAATGAGGTCAGCTGAATAATTCGAATAGAAAGCAAACCGATCTGATCTTAAAGTGTAAGTTCCATTTTTTGCTGTTTTCACATCAGTTGTGGCATGAAATACGACCATTTACTCACAATTAACATTTTCGTGTAACTCAAAGTCGTTCGGAAGATATTAAGATCCAAAGACAGCCGTGTAGATCCATATAATGGGAGCGAACGGGGCACCGATAGCACAGCCTCTAATGCCACATTATCTGTCGCCAAACTCATTCATTTCACCAATATTCTGAGTATCTGAGTCCAGTGGTAGCTTTCATGTGTTTGTATCATGACTTACTAACCTTTGAACTAGAAGTTGTCATCTCAGGTGCTACGCGTAGGGCTCATTAACTTAGCCACGATCGGAGGCTTTGGGTTTGCTACTGCTGGTCTTGTGCAACATGGCAGAACATTTGTTGGATAATGAGGTTGTGGATGAGAACTTTGATCAACCGGGCTGTGCCAGAGCATTTTTTCCGTGCACCGAAAATAAACTGGAAGACCCAGCCAAAGCCTGCAGGACCGAACGTGAAACTTTCAATGAGTCAGTAGCCTACACACGTTTCTTTTCCTTGAATTTGTTTGCCGGCTGCGCGTGGCACTTGAAATGACAACTTCTGGTTCAGAGGTTAGTAGGTCAAGCTTCAGACGCAGGATGAAGATAACAGTCCCCCGGACTCAGAAGGGGAACAGCATTAGCCGCTCGTAACAAAAAATTGGTGAAATGAATGAGTTTGGCGACAGATAATGTGGCATTTGAGGCTGTGCTCTTGGTGCCCTGTTCGCTCCCATTATATGGATTTACGTGGCTCTCGCTGGATCTAAATATCTTCCAAACGACTTTGAGTTACACGAAAATTTTAATGGTGAGTAAATGGTCGTATTTCATGCCATAAATAATGTGAAAACTGCAAAAACGGAACTTCCCCTTTAATCAACACAGGAGGGTTTCATATCAAAGTGGACTAGTCCGAGTAAAGATGACCCACGAATGTATTCAAAACACAGCCACACGGCCCAGCCTTTGGCCACACGCAGCGCTTAAAGAAAACACAGATAAGTATCACATCACCCCTGCCGTTAACTAAATGAACTGTTATGGGAACAAAATATGTCATTTATTGTTTTTTAAATAACACTTTTGATCGTTTTTTTCCTGAAATACTAACACTGGTGGCGAGTGGCTGTCACATGCTGGTGGTGTAAGAAATGGATCCCTTCATTCAGCCCTAATTCTTTAATTGTAAAGACTGAACAACCCATCAACTGAGTTCATTCTTAGTTGATTTACCAATTAATAATTGTTTGAGCAATTATGGAGGGATGTTTGATGAAAAATAAAACATTGAAGAGCAGAGCTTCATTATTGGTAAAGTCACCTTTACTACCTGCTTTGTAGGATTTTACATGATTCAGCAAAAAGTACGTTACCGTGGATATTATTGAACTCATTAACACATTTAAGAATAAAGGTGCACTGCATATTGGCGAGGGAGCGCCATTGACCACACCACCTCTCCATGCCAGCCTTGTCAACATAGAACAGTTAGACAAACACTCATGGGAGGACTAAGACAAGGGTCCAAATGCAGCCTCGGGAGTGGAAAAACAGCGAATGAAGTCAAAAGCACAATGTGAGAAGACCAAAGGGGCCAGACTTAAAGTATGTGCTGCATTTCTTAATGAATGTGTACGATCTTCCCATCCATTGTGTTGTAATTGCATCCACAGAAATAATTTATCTCAAGAATTTTTGTTATGGCCTGGCTGCCTCTGGCCTCGTGTTTCCCCTCCTCTCCAGCTGTGCCTGCTACTCTTTGTTTTGTTTTTAATTTTCTTTCTTAACTCTCTGGACATTTTCCCTGTGCTCCTGTCACCCCCCCCCTCAACAAATGTCAGAAAACCTTCCTGGCCTTCACTCACTCACTTCCCTAGCTCTGGGTCTCCCACATCACCATGCTGCCATTCTCCACTAATGGCCTTGTTACAAAGCCTGAAAATAAAATGACCTATTGACCTTTCCCCAGAAAATCTGAGTCTGCATTTTGTGTCCGGTTTCCACATACACCTGTAACAAATATGAACACCTCTGTCAGACACTAGTCTTATCGGATCAAGGCCACTTTTGGAAGGTCTTGGTCTTGTCTCTGACTTAAAGGAATTGTAATTCAGTCTTGTCTCTCTGTCTTGGATTGAGTGGACTCTGGATTTTTCTTTTTTTTCTTTTTTTTAATCCAGGCCACCACTGTTAGGCTTTTTGACTGCCTTGCATTTCACAACAATCAAGAACTACCAGTTGTTGGTAGATTGTTTTTCCCAAGTTACAGCCCCTGCCCTCTTATTAAATGTATTCATCAGATTTCAGAAATATCTTGGAAGCCACATTCACCTGAGAGATCCACATCTGAGTTTGGAATATAAACAAAACGGTATGAAATACTTGAATTGAGTGGAAAAGGTTGCCTATGCACAGTTTGAGTGTTATTAGCCTGTACAGAAAACACAGAAATACAAAAAAAGTTCACTAAAACCATCATACACACTCCACTAAGCTCTCACTGCCGCCCTCCTCTTGTGTCTGCTGCAAGTGTGGAGGGTGGATAGAGCATTAGGGCTGCATCACATATTTAGCATATAACAGGCAACAGACTGCCAAATAAGGAGAAATGCTGACTTTGTGGAAAGTATTAATTAATATTCCCTGTAATCATATTTTCAATCAATATAATGGTAAATCAAAATAAAAAATGAGGATGATTTGATGAAATGTATTACCTAAATCCATGAAAAAGACCTATTTTCTAGGAAAAAGAAAACCCTTTGATTTGTTGCATTGTGCACAAATAATGTTGATATTTTGTTGTTGATTTAAATTTAAAAAGAAAACGTTCTTTTCTGATTTGTGAAAATCTTTAATGTTGACAGTCTTGACACAAATGTGTCCGTTGGAGTCATACAGGTAATTCGAAACAACCAAACACACCACCAAGTCTATGAAACGGATAGAATCACAAAAGAAAACGAAAGTTGGGAGTTACAAGGAGATGAAATAACATAGTTTGTTGTGGGGACACTTAACGCTCTCTGCCAGTTTCAACATCCCACAGGGGATTCTGTGGATCCCCATTTTGGATCGGGAAAGGCCAGCGAGGATAATAAATGCAAGTATGCACATAAATGGGTTTGGTTAATCTCCTTCCAAAAACATGCCCTCCCTGCAAATTAGTCCAATCCTGAGTGATTTTCTGGTTGACATCCAAGATGAAATGTTGAAATGAAGTCTTGGTGTCCTGAACATGTTTGGGCGCCATCCGTGTTGGCCCAGGCTGCGTCCTTATCACACCTGCAGCCATGGGCAAGAAGACTATTTAATTTCACAATTTTTTGACATCCATATTTCTTCGCTTGCTTGCCTGCTGACGGGCTGAATGCTGACGGGCCGGTCCTGAGGCTGGCTGCTGACAGGCTTGTTTTGGAGCTGGCTGATGGTCAATCTCGTCCTCATTTCCAGACTCACTGTCGGAATCTAACCTGACGGAAATGTGATTCTCATATTCGGAAAACTCAGTGTTGCCATGGTCATCTTGCAAAGCCTCAAACTCTTCCAAAATAATTCTTTTTACCATTTGGAACAAGGAGAACCTTTACTGCAAGAATCTATCCATTTGTTATTTACAGCTAGGATGGAGAACAAACAAATATGGAGTGGTTCCTGAAATTAAACAATTTAACAGAAAGAGCATTTACTAGAAACTGGAGGAGGCTCACAGAAGGAGCTATGAGCCAGGATACACCAGTGTGTCCATTGCGTAAGTCTTGCAAGTATTATGACATGAGTCAGGGTAAATTTGACTCAAATTGGAGATAATTTTACTCAAAAAATATAACGTTTAATCCCAGTATATAAATATAAAAAATGTTTCTACTCTATTTAGTGTCCAGATTTTACTCTACATGATGATAATTTGTAGAGTTTAACTTTAGTCACCATTTTTCTTTTCACTGAATAATATTTCTCTCAAAATAGAATTATGATTCACTCAATAAAGAATTATATTTCCTCTATGTTGATTCATATCTACTCTTCACTAGGTTGTGTTCTACTCCGTAATAGTATGATACTCTTATTAGAGTAATATTTCACTGAAAATAGAATTATAATTTGCTCCAAATATGATATTCAACACTATATAGATTCATATTGTATTATTTTTCAATTCTATTCTGTTTTCTTCTCAATACAGAATTATATGTTAGTATTCAGAAATGCATATAATTTGTCTGGAATTACATTTGTGAAGTTTCACTGAACTTGAATAAATCATAAACAAGCACCTTAGCACATTTATTAGTCAAGAAATATATACATGTTTTGCATTATAAAACTAATGTCCAACAGATAATGCAGAGACATTTAAAACACCCATCTATGTCATGTCACCCGTCAATTCCATCAGATTTATTTCAACAAGCACCATCTCATACCATCAGAAATTGTGGCCTCTGTTCAATAAAAGATAGAATAAGTCTTCAGTTGTAGAGTGGCCTTTGCCAGGATCAGAATAAATATCATTATATGCTGTATTAAGGTGCTCTTCTAAAACCAGAGAATGTCCCATAAACCTGCGAACAACCAGCCCGACCACACTTGTGTCGAAGAGTCTTTCTTGACTAGAAAAAGGGCCTCCGCACATTGTTGTCACAGTGCAAATTGTGAACTCACATTTTTTTAAATTAAGAAATCAAATGTGACAGTCTTGTAACTGGGTTCATAAAATAGGGTGTCTCTCTTTATTGTTAACGCTCAGCCAAATTAGGGTTTAATGACAACACTAGTTAGTTAGTCAGTTAGTTAGTTAGAGTTTATTTATATAGCTCAAGGTTTTTTAAACTCATTTTTGAACATGCAACAGTACAATATTTGTTTTGATTGTTTGTTTTCTTTGCGTTCTGTTCGTCACATACCATATATCATACCTGGGACGTGAGAACACGTCAACAGAAAGACAAATTGGGTGTGTGTGTGCGTGTGTGTGGGGGGGGCATGACAGGACACAATGAGGCAGCAGCAATGACAGCCCTTCAATCTGAAAGGTAGCCAATAATACACACATTGCTTATTGTCGTGTGATTCCAACTGGGGTTTGGATTTGGCCGCCTCTGCAACTCAAGCTAAAGCAACAATGTGTTGTCCCTGGCTGCAGAAAAAGTAATTAAATTTCAGCCTCACTGGGGCCACTAGTACGTATGGCAATATGCGCATTTTCAAGTTAATTTGCAGTCATTTTAATTAGGGGTACCACTCTTATGACCAAATGAATCCAAAGAAATTAATCTGATACCGGGCATGTATGTTTCCAACACACAGATGTGGAACACACAAGACAAAACAAAATTGAGGAAATTACTATATGGCCAATTTAAATGGGTAATGCAGAAATGAAATGCAATAAGAACAATCTAATTTACCAGGGAGGGTTGGGGGGAGGTGGGGGTAATTGGACAGCAGCTTGGTAAGACAAATGAAATGAATGGTAGAACATAAAACTCTGAGTGCATTAATATACCAAGGCCAATGAATGTATCCTTACAGCGCATTAGAGTCTGGACATGCATATTGGTTTCATGTTTGACTCATGCAAAACAATCATTTCTGATATTCCAAAATGGCATAACACTATTTGACTATTTTGCCAATCCTCCAAGACCCGTTTTGCTGCAGCAGCGGCGGTGGCGGCTGCTAGAAAGGCCAACTTGTACTTGTGCGGCGCTTCTGTCAGAGGCGTCCGTGCTGGGGGGGGTTCATTGATTTTCGCTCCGATGTACGAACAGTTATCCGCTGGCAAATTAATGCGATGCTACACAATGTGCACCGCCCACCTCCCATTACACAACGACCCGAGCCTCAATAAGCCGTGGCTAATAGATAATGCATGTGAGTGAGGGAGTAAGATTAAGTAAAGATGAAAACAAATAAATAAATGAAAGTCGGCGGGGGAGCTGCATGGGCGGGGTATCGGCTGTGGGTTGCACGTGTAAAACTGAAAGTATCTAACAAAGAGGGAAGTGAAGACAATTAAAAAAAAAAAAAGAATCCAATAAGGAAGGGAATAGAGTAATAAAGATGTGCAGAAGAGATGCAGGCTCGCTGCAAAGGGGGTAAAGTCAAAGGAGAAGGCCTGAGGTCTGTGAGACATGTCGATCCACATATACCTCCAACACACACACAAACACACAGACACACACACACACACACACACACATGAATACTCAGCGCGTGTGGTTCAAAAGAAAATATAAACAAAGAACAAAGAATGGAATCCACATGTGTACTGACAGACAAACACTTTTTTTAATAACAAGAAATCATCCTCACACACACAAACGATGCAGGATGCTGATGCAGTCTGTGTTTGCCTATACACACTCCCTGAGAATGATTAATGCCTCCTTGCTCCCCACACTGACCCGTGGGGCACAGCAGGCCAGTGGCTGAACACAATTTATTAAGTAGCACTGCGCAAGTGTGTGTGCTTGCTTGTCGTGGTTTGGCTGGGGGAGTTGGGGGCAGCTTGTGTGCGGATCTCATCTGCAGATCTCATATGCAGAGGGAAAGCCTTTGGGGCCAGGACATTGAAAGGTTTTTAATCGTCCGAGGAAGAAGGCACACTGCAGAGAGAGGGAGAGGGAGACACAGACAGATGAGAGGGAATCTTTATCGTCACCCTCGACGGGATCGAGACGTCTCCATCATGTATGAGGGAACACACGGCATATCTATGTGCCTCACCTGCTGACAGCCAGAGGGAGACAGACGCAGACAGCGACATCTTGGAGGAAGAACAGGACACTTTTTTCTTGGGCAACATATGGACCAGCAGCTCTCATCGTGAAGAAGTGTGCAGCACATAAGTTTGGGTGCCTTAATTGCATAGTTCAAGATGGATGAGTGAAAAAGCCGCATGGGACAATTTTGAAAAAAGAGGGTGTAGGGTTTTAGATGCTGTTTAACCTCTACAAAAAGGATGAGAGCCAAGTGTTTGAGGTGTCACCATGGTAACTCTTAACTGCTTAACAGCTACCCTGCTCCGGAGCAGGTTATGTTCCTAAATGAGATCCCCGTTGTTGAAACAACACATATGAACAAAATAATAGATTTAGAAAAATTAATCAACCATTCTGAAATGTCCTGCTGCAGCCGCAGAATCTGAACATGTTGGGGAACGGGAACCTCTACTTCTGTGTCTGATTTCGGTTCAACTAGGTACGGTTGAAAGACGGCGTTTCTGCCAATTGTACGCTAAGAAGGTACACCAGCGAAAGCCGCATCTCCTGCCCAATAGGAGCGGAGTGGGCGTGGCCAAACACAGCTCATTGACATTTAAAGGTACAGGCACAGAAAAAGCCCGTTCTCAAGAGAGCCACTTTTCGACTGGCTGAAATTAAGTACCAAAGCTGAATTTGTGGGAAAAAAAAAATTCCAAATAATGTTTTTGGGCCTCTGGCAAATAAATGAAATATGTCAAATACACAATAGAAGGTGACCTTTAAGTGAAGCGAGGTCGCTACAAGACTATCTCACTGAGTTGAACTCAACGGGGCCCTGGCCAGACGTCAGACAGACACTGCCAGAAGTAGTGAGACAATAAATGTGATCACCTGCAGGTGTGCTGCCCACGCTGCTGCCGGGAGCCCAGACCATGCCCCTCTCCATGCTGCAGGAGAGATGGGAAGAAACAGAGACAAATCCACAACCAGCCAACATAATAAATAGCCCCAATCACCATAAATAGTGAATAATGGTGAGCAGTTGTTCAAGAGTCAAGAAAGTTTTGTTGCCATGTGTATGCACTCAGCAGTCTGCATAGAGGAATTC
>CAESWR010000606.1:493719-517944 GCA_903171835.1 Mullus surmuletus | reverse complement strand
CGATCACCAAACCCTGTTGCATGCAGTGGCTCTATCTAATTTGTTTTTTTTGAGGGGCTCCTTTGCAAAGACGCAGATGCAAAAAAGTAGAGACACACTGGTTCGCATGATGTCATCTTTCATGTTAAGTGTCCTGCAGAATTGCATCTTTCATTTCTCTTGTTCTGTAATCACATTATCCACTACCCAAAAAACAGAAATGAATAAATAGACAAATAAATAGTAATGTACCAAGATAACTTATTAAGTTGCAAATAATAACTTTAGCGTGCTTCTGTAACTTGACAACAACTAGAAAAAAAATGCAAAACAGGATAAACTCACTCGAGGGCGAGTACTGTTTTGCCCTATATGTGGGTGTTTCGATGAGAATTTGACCCAATCCATGCATGCATAATCACTTATCAGAGTAAAATGAATTAGAGTTAACAAATCTATTAACATATCACACTTTGTCTGTACAGTGAAGTATGAAAAAATGCCTTGCACAAGTTGATGCCAATGATACCAAAAACAGACAAAAGATTATATAAGAAACTATATCCAGCTAGTTTGAAGTGTGGTTTCCTAAACTAACCTGAAAAAGGGGTTTGAAATGGACTGCTTTTACTTAATTGCTGATGTCGCTAGTACATAAATCAAGAAAGGTTTCCAAAACGTGATTTCAGTCATGATGCAAAAACTTTGGCTTGCCACAGAAACCACATAATTCGGATGACTTTGTTGTCTTTCTATCTGACATATCAACCAGCACTATGTACAGATTGAAAGGGGCAGAGAAAAAATAAAAGATGAACCAGGGTGGAGGAGAGTTTTTGAAAAGAGGCTATTCTGAAAACAGTGTCAGTGCTGTCACATCAGTTTGTCACCCTTGAAAAGAAATTGTCACCCTGGGTCTTTCAGAGGCACAGAGATAGGTGACGATGCAGAGCGGGAGATGGAATCTGCATCACAGCTGTGTCACACCGGCCCATTGAAGATGTACAGAGTGAGCTTTTCATGCTTTTAGGTGAGGACAAAGAAAAAGAAGGAACCTTTGGGGCCAAAAGGCACATTGTGGTGTCAACAAAAACGTATTCAACTCACAGGTTGATCTGGAGTCAGAGACAGCCGAGGGGAGGAAAAACGAAGAAAGTATCAAACTGAGATAGAAAACCATGTACAGAGCAAGTCCTGAGAAGTGAATGGCAGATGACAACTGATCAGAATCACAATCAGCTTTATTGACCAAGTATGTGAACACATACAAGGAATTTGACTTTTTCCTTTGTTCCAATGCACTATTTAAAGATAAGATTTAAAGATATATATATATATATATACATATATATGTATGTGTATATAAAAAAATAATATATGACTATATATGAATAAATGAAACTGAATTATTTACAGTGAGATTTTTTACGTTCAATATTTACAGAGTGCAAAAATGAGTCCAACTGATGGGTTAGAGTTGGTCACAAAATCTTAACCTCATCAGGGTCATATATGTAGTACTCAAGATTGCTCTGAAGGCCAGTTTTTTAAGATTGGTCTCATCTTGGACTTTAAGGCATTTTTTGGCGGAATCGAAATTCTTCTTTTTACCCCTTCCCCTTTGTAAAACATTTCCCTAAGAAACGGGACACCACTTGACTACTGCTACATCAAACGTCGTCGACAAGCCATCTGCTACGCCAGCAGAAGCAACAAGTCACAAACGGTCGACATGCTGTCGTCAATAGCGACATGGTTCTGGTGTTATATCTGCACCTGTCCAAGGATTAACACATTTAAAAATATGTAAATGTAACCGGATGGTTATTTTGTATTTTTTATTATTATTTATTTATTATTTATTATATTTTTTTATTATCTTTCCTAGGTGTATTCTTGTTGTCACTGCAGTTACTTCTGGGTAGTGTGTAGGAGCAGCCAGGTAGTGGGTGATCTCCAGCAGATTTAGAGATTGCACACTAACCAAGTCTTCAGCATCAGGTTCTTCACGCTCAATATTCCAAATCTTGCGTGGTCAAATGTGACTTCAGTGTAAACCAACTTGCCGGACAAACCTACCGGGTACATCCATTGCAGTTGCAATTTCAGTCCATTCATGCTGTTGCCACAAATCAACAAGTTGGTCTTCCATTATGGATGTCCAAGAGACTTTTCTCTTCACCGGGGCAATGTTTTATGTATATTTTTACTTCCTCTTCTGTCAGTCAGCTGACTCATCTCACGTCTTGATTGGCTGTTGGTCTGGTGCATATGACATTACACGCTGTGCGTGTTCAGCTCCTCTCGGAACCCCCCACACAATGCAGGATTTCAAGTCGTAAATATTAAACATTTTCATTATTTACAATCTCCCCTTCTGACGCCTCCCAAGCGGATTGGACCCGACAGAATCACTGTTAAAACACCCCACACCACAAGAAAATCGGATACAATGTCATTTGCAAACATCTGACAACTGGGCCTTTGCTTGCTTTGAAGGGGGAGATCGGGACAATAATCGCCCCATTATCCTGTAGTTTGACACGCCATTATGCCAATTGGCTGCTCGCTCTCTCTCTCACTCTCAATTCCTTCCTCTGAAGCTGCTGCCACATTGCTGTGCTGCGTGTGTCCGCAGGTACGTGGTAAGCGTTTGTTTTTTAACTGACAGCACTGTTTGAGAGAATGTGGTGACTGTCGTTGCTTCACGTCAACGGAAGGTGTGTGCTTGTTGCCTCTTAGCCGACTGCAGGGGACTGCTGCCTCCGACATGGGAGGACGAGGTACAACCGGTCCGGGTCTGGGCTCGGTTTGATTATTCTTGCAGGCATGACCTCAAGTTGGCAATTTCTTCGTTTTTAGAGTTGCCTTGCAATGCCCTGCCTTCCCTGTTTTTGCTTCTTGCCTTGTTTTGCCGGCTAGCCACTGCTACACTGATTTTTTAGCTCACTGTTCCGCTCTTCACTGTAATCCTTGTAGTTATGTAGTTCAGATTTTTTTTACATGAAGTTGGATGACATCCTCACCATTAGTGTTGTGCTTCAGCAGTGACTTTTCCCCCAATTTTGCCTGTGAGCGGAGTTCTGGCCTAGTTTCGGTGTCGCCGAAAGTAGTTCCGGCTAGTTGCTTGGGTCACACAGATAAAGCCCTTTGCTCTGAAAAACAATATGCGTTCAAAAGAGTAATCCATTTGCATCATGAATTACGGATTACAAAAATACTCACATTTGTGCCCTGGAAGGCCACTGCCAAATATTACTGGGCCCCACCACCAAAAAGTTTGAGAAAGACTGATATAGCCAACACCAATCAGGACACAGCGACTGCAGAATGATGTGTTATCCATGTGGGCCTTTACATTCCCACCTGCCAAGCTCTGCATGTATGTGATAACATCTAAGTATGTGTTAGTTAGCTTACTGTCAACACCAAGTAGATATAAAAGCTGTCACAGATTTATCTATAGATTTTCACCTCCCACCCACTCATCCTTTTCACTAATTTCAAATTAGACTCTGCACTAAATCTGCACTCGCTTGGAGTGTGAACATGGTCCAACCTCGATCCACCGTTTTGGATTAGTAGCCAGCTGCGCTGTGTATGTAGGATTGTAAGCCGTGTTCTCTACAACAGGCGGCAGACATGGACTAACGAAGAGGTGCATCGCCTCATAGAGATTTGCTTGTCTCCTCCTGAACAGTCTCGATATGCGCAATCACCGTCTCCAGTGTATCTAGACATTATTTTCAAGACGCAGACGCGCCTCATTTTCAAACTGTATCATTTGTATCAAGTGATGAGTGCAAACAATGAGCGCCAAAATCAAGCCACATTGTCGTTCCTCCATTGTGGCGTTGAGTCTCTTCTTTTCCTCCTTGTTTACTTCCGGTAACTTTCCTACATGAAACTTCTGACCAACTGGAGAGCAGTTACGCCACGCATCACAAATTTTGGTCCACTTGTAAATGCTGCCGTGTGAACACAAACCAAACCCAGGCAATCATGAAATATTGTGACAAGTTGGTCCCTGATTCGGACCAAATGAACCAAACTACAGGTGTGTAAACACCCTTAAGCCAACTGTCTAATGAGCTCTTCAGTTCAGATCCCCTCCTACAATTGATAAGTTTTAGAGTTTATAACGGACTTTAAACCTGGTTGATTGCTGGTGGAATGCTGCCCTTGACTTCATTCATCAAAGCTCAACTTGTGCTCGCCTCACACTCATGCAGTTTGACCTACCGTTGAGGGTCCAACTCTCATTCAGCTCTCTTTGGACGCAGAGAGGCTTGATGCTAAGGTGACTTGTTTTTCGGACTCACCGCCAGCAACTGAAAACCACTTCGAAGCAGCTGATAAAACTATTACTTTGGTTTTTCATTGGGCTTTCCAGGGAATTTATTCATTGCAAATATTCATGCCCGTGGCTGTGATGTCCATTAAAGCTCTTTCGATGTATGAAATATTTGCATTCTGGGAAAGAGTGGCGTGTATGCGCATCATGGTTGAAGTGACGTCTTCCTGAGAAGAATCGATGAAATTCAGCGTCAAAATCACCTTGTCTTTGTTTTGTCTTTCTGTCTTTATTCTCCCCTAAGCAAACATATGTGGGAGCGTTTTATCAGTCTCAACACGCTTCGTTCAACCATCAACAATGCCATTTTTTTTCCCTGTGAAAAAAATGATCCTATGCTCCTTTAAATAGGCTCAGAGCACAAAGATCAGCCATTACTGCCAGTCAATTATGACCGCTGCATCCATCCATGATGGGGTTTATCAGTGACGTTCATGTCTGCACCGCCCACATGTCCTCTGGCAAACAAACATCACAATCAATGATTGCCGCAAGATGAACCACTGTCGGGAGGCAGCGGCGTGGACGTCCATTAGCATTCCCACCGCGGCAAACTTAGACCACACATGCGTGCACAGTCGCATACATGAGACCGATACATAATTCAGTGTTGTGGCGTATGATGTATGGTTCTGGGGGAGCTTTTGACAATGTGTAATAATGCGGCGACTGTCACTGACAAATCTGAACATAAACAAATGATCAGGATTGTCATGAATAGAATACATGACGCTGCGGGCGCCCTGACATCTGTTGGATGGCAGATGTAAGATGATTTGGTGCAGGCATAATTGCACTGATGTCGTAACAGAGAGATCGCTTTATATGCCTGTGTGTGTGTGCGCGCATGTGTGGTTAATGATGATGATGATGGCATGGTGGGACTGCAGAGTTGAACTGAATTACACCCCTTTTCATTCATGTTGATGAAGTAACATGATTGTTGCCTGAGGATCATCGTTAACCCTTTTATTAAGCCAGGTGGATCTTTCCCTGTCGATGCAAATTCTGATCTTCTTCTTCTTCACCTTTTTTTTAACCTCACAATATTTCAAGAAAACCGTTGGTGGTCTTCAGGGGTTTGTTTGGGGTCATTGTGACAGATGGTACAGTCAACAGCAGGCAATCACAGCTACTAAAATCATTGAGTAGGGTCCCTTTCCTGACTGTAGACCCTCTTGTGTTTCTATCACTTACAAGGGGTTTTGAAGACTGGTAATTAGGACAGCTGTTGTGATTTTAGATGATTGAATTTGATTGAGAGATTGAGATAAACTTATTTATATTATTCCTAGAGAAATATTGTCCAAATGATTAAATGAGCACTTGTCATCATCCTTTGCATATCTCCTGTAGCCATTTTTGTGTTGTGTTGTTTTTGCGTCTGGTGTATGTTCAGTAATTATCAAACTACATTACACGTAGCCATTACACACTATACACAAATACACGCAATACAAAAATAGTCAAAATCATTGAGATCAACGCAACGAGATCAACGCAATGTTGTCGCAAGAAATGCCAGTGTTGCATTGCTAGAACATATTTGATGTGTGGACGTGTAACTATTACTATACTGTTGCCTCTCCACACGCAGCATGGCTGTTTTTTGGCATTAATGTTTCTCCGTTACTAATCAGTGAGCTCAACGTCACCATTTAGAACTTAAACATTTGTGCTGAAATGCATTGCCGGAAGGGGAAACTGTGTGTCTGGGATGAAAGGGGACTGTGGTCCTAACCCTAGACCGATGTCCCTGGGTAGAGGGAAGGTCGGCCTCGGCAATCCTACCTGGCGCCCTGCATGTTCAAAACGTTTTTATTTGGAAATTTGTGTTTCATGTTGTCAGTGTGAGTTTTACTTCTGGTCTTTGTTAAGTTTCCGACCTTTTTTGACTGCTGGTCATGTCTAATGTGTATCTCATTTATCCTGTATTAATGGCTTGGCCGAAACCATTCTGTAACTCCCTCGCCACTATGCAGGGTCTCACTCTGCAGAGGACGATGTAGCCTCCTCATCCACAACTCTCAGACACTACAAGTGATTGTTAATAACGTCCCTGCTGTTGCACCGTGTCAATGTGTCAGACTGCCTCGGCTGGTGCAGCAGCCCTTCCCTCTTCCCCTATCCCCAAAAATGGGCACTCACTGTATCAGACTCTATATACAGGAGCATCTCAATAAATTAGAATATCATGAAAAAGTTTATTTATGTCAGTAATTCAATACAAAAAGTTAAACAAATACATTATATAGATCTATTACACACAGAATGAAACATGTCTTAATTTACTTAATTTCTCCGACTTATAATGATTATGGATGACATTTAATGACAACCTAAAATTGAGTGTCTCAAAAAAGTTTTAATATGACAAAAGACCCATTTTAAAATGTATTTTTACCATGGAAATGTTGGCCTCTGAAAAGCATATCCATTTATATCCACCCAATACTTTATTGGGTATTTTGTACTTGAATTACTGGAAATAGACTTTTCCAAGATATTCTGATTTATTGAGATGCACCTATAGGGTAGGGAATTATTTGGGACACAACCAAAGTCCTGTGTTTCCCTCTCACCCTCACCATATTGTCTTTGTTGCCCCCTTGCACAAGCTCTCACGATCTTTTCCTGACTGCTTCCTGTTAGCCTGCTCATGTTTTTGACCTCAGCCTCCCCTCCAGATTAAAGAGCTTACATTTCAGACTTGTGCTTTTACCTCGCCTCCTTTGCTGTCGGTCTCCTCATCTGGCCTTCACATAATTCAATCGCCAATGAAACCATCAAAATCTGGTAAAGAGACTAGAATTACTTTGTTTCTCCCAAAAATTCATGATTTCTAACCAGGTAGAGTGGAGTAGTAGAGCGTGGAGTAATTTATTTGTGATGACTTGATGAAACTGTTTTTTGACACTTGAAAAATGTATCTGTATCTGAACACACCAATAGCCTTTGTAGCCTATAATTCTTAACGAACGAAGAAATCCTGAGGGCAATTAGGGGGCACTCTATCTATCTTTGTATCTATCTGAGGGTGTGACAAACAAAAAAAAGCACTCTCTCCATACCTTTCTCTTAGAACTCACATGGTAGAATATACGAAGAGCTTCAAGAAACACCCGTTGGTGGTTCTCCTTATAGCTAAGACGTTGTAGACCCTTTGTTCGTTTTTAAGTTGTGTTGTTATCAAGAATCACAGACATTGTCCAGATTGTGGCTATTGAGCATTGCAATGCAATGTTTCATTGATTGTATACAATTAATTAATCGATTAAAATGAAAACAATATATACTAATAATGATATTCAATATAAAAATCATAGAAAATTGTATTAAAGTATGTCTTTTAAATATTGACTATATTAAATACAAATGTTTAACTAATTTCATACATGTTGTATTGTATTGTGTCAGATATGGACAACTTTACCCCATGCTAGCAAAGCCTCTCACTCAGCAGACCGACTGTTGTCCCCTTGCAACCAATGGTGTGAGAGTCGGGATAACAACTAGGTGTTATTCGGAATTCAGACCTGAAGAACCTTCTGGATGGGAGGCAAACAGTCCTTACTACTACTATCTAAGTTTACATCAGGTAACTGGAAGCCCTTAAGATATAAGTCCACAGATGTGCATTTTATGTAAATCTGTGCAGCTCTTAGGTTCTTGAGAGGTGCTCAATTCAACAGGCAGCACAGGTTTATTTCCATTTCCATTTGTGATGTAATCCAAAAAGGCCAATACCAAAACAGAAACCTGTTGAAGAAATAAAATCATTTCTGATTTGGGTTGGGCTTTGTTTCCCTCCCATGTAAACCAAACCACTTTTCGTGGTGAAAGAAACGTAGCGCAACAACCGCCTTTCACTATTTCGTCCTAACTTTAATCCCAGTGACACATGGTGATTATGAGCATTTGTCTATTGAGCGGGAACTCTTCCTGTCATGCTGTCTGTCTCTTTTGGGCACTTTCTTTCGGGTGGCACTTGGGTGTTGCATCCTTGACCCCTGACTTTTTACGTTAATACACGCGAAGAGAATCTCCTTGCAACACACAGGCAGAGAAGGGGATAACAAATGAATGTTATTAGAGGAGGAAGGGCGAGAGAGCTGCAGCTTTAGAGGACAGATTAGCTATATTGCCAGGTCATTTCAGCATGTGTCTCTGTCCCTACTCGACTCTTGTGAGACCTCAGATGGCGAATGAAAGCGTGGCATAATTACATCTGTCAGATCACTGAGAAATTCCAGCCTTGAAATCCACAATTATGGAAGTCAGAGGAGCTGAGCATTTTGTATGGCTAATGACTATGATCAATCATTTATCATATATACAATCAAAGACCACGGATGGTTTGATCAGTGTTTCATCGAAGAGGATTTAGCATCAGGCACAAGTGGCAGTGGATTGAGGGGAAACTGTTAGACGACGCAGCTCCCACGCAATAAACATGAACCAATGCCACAGTGAAACTTTTCAGCAGAAAGGGTTCCGCTTTTATTGATTAAATATTTAAAATATAAAGTGTCTTTCAAGGCGTTAGACCACTTAAAAAGGGAGAGAAAAAAATATTGGTCCTCTTTCTTGACAGCTGGAGGAGGAGTTTGTAAAAGTTTTGCATGTAGATTTTGCCTATCTAGATTATGTGCGAACAAACAGCACCAAAGAGAGCTAGAAAGTCTGATAGTGATGCTAATTTCCGTCAGTGCTATTAACCTGATTTTTTTTTTTTTCGTTTTTAGGATTAATTTCAATTAGAAATAAATTCTGTTCATAAATAAAACAAAACAACTGTGATGGCTGTGACTGGACAGCTGATCTTAATACTTCTGGGTTTGTAGACATAGTAGTCACATTTCATAGACTATTGCTGTTTAAAATGTTTCACAGGTTGATGTGTTTTTGTGATTTTGTTTTATATTCAGCATATTCGCCCCCCTTACTGGCGATTTCCAGGGAGCACCACTTTGTGGAACTGCAGAAAACTTCTAGGGAAGCTTGGAGTTACTGCAGAGAGAAGTTTGTGGACCAGCCACTATGGAGACGAGGAGATGGCGAGAGTAGTACTGGCAAACTCCGGCTCCGCCCATGCCTGGATAGGTCTTTACTCTGACGTAAACAGCCGGAGATGGTCCCTGGACAACACGTATCTCAACGAAGGAAGCAACACCAATTTAGGAAGCTGGTTTGTGTGACGTGTGGATTACTCTACCTTGGATCACTGTTTGACCACGACTGTGATACTTTGCGGTCGTTGGTGTGCTATGAAGGTAAATGTTCTGGCTAATATTGTTTGATTTTAAACACATTATAGACTGCAAAGTTTGGGGTCCAAACTGAAAGCGCTTCACTATTTGCATTCCAGAGCCCTCCAACATGTACATACCAGTTAATGAGCCAAAGACCCGGTCTGCTGCTCAGAGCTTCTGCAGGGAGACTTACACCGACCTGGACAGCATGAAAGGCGAGCAAGAGAGGCAAGACATTGTGAACGTGGCTGGTGGTGAGTCGTTGTGGGTTTGAGCATGGTTTGGTTTATTCAGAGATGGTTGGAAGTGGTCTGACAACACTAATGTTTCTTTCGTGATATGGTATTCTAGTGAACCCATTGGCAGCAGTGCCATTTGTGTTATGACTCATCTGGGTGGGTGGGGTGAAACTCACTGCACAGCGTGATATCCCTTTATATGCTCAGGTGAGATATGATTTGATTCTGATTAATCCTGCTTTTTTGCTGTTGTTGCTTATAAGGAATGTTTTGACAGTCAATATGATGTGCCAAACAATGGAATGAGATGTGATGTGCCACTTATTGAGCTCCCCAGGTGTTTAATTTTACATTTTTCTAACTTTGGAAGGAGCCAGACTTTCCCATGTTTGCCTGAAACAACATTCAGATGTGTGCAGCTTCATGTTTCTTGCTTCAATTTTCTAATCTAAGGTCTTTAGACTGGCATCTACACTGAAGCTTTTTGTGTCATCCTTATTTCACAGAAGAGAAGCACTCATGGACCTTAATGATTTCCTGATGCAGGAAGTTAGTCTCATATTCCCTCAGATTGGTGGAGTTAAAAATGTGAAAGTCTGAACTCTAAATTAGTTAGAGTATGTCAGGAGTCCTTAAAAGAAAAAGGTTTAAAACATGACTCATTGGTGAAAGAGAGTAATTAATTGGAAATGCATAAAGTCAACCTGAATAAATGCCATTATTAACGTTTAATACAATACAATTAGATATCACAGCAACATGTTTTATTCTGTTTTGTAGACGAAGGAGCAAACGAGACACCGATGGATCCATTGGGACTTTAGTCTGATGTGGAGAAAGCAACTGAATGGAAACACCTTCAATCATTCAACAATTTAACTGGAAATACTGAAATTATTAATGGCCGGCAGCTCGACTCATTTTAGTCTAAGGCGACTAATTACACAGGAACAGAATTTCTTTCCATTTTACTTTTTTTTTTCTGAGTGACAATATTAAATGTGTTTGTAATGGCGTGGTGCAAATATGTATTTATTTCCAGCAAACCCGACTGAAACAACAACACAAAGACAACTTTGCATCAGTAGGTTGCTCTGAATCTTTCAAATTTTCCAATCAAATGAGGGGGTTCCACGTCGTGTGCAAAAGGAGTTTAGAATTCAAATGTTTCATGAGACAGGTGATGTGTGTGAGTGGACTTTTTATGATAGACTGAAAAAAGTAATGAAAAATCCATTGTAAGACAGTGGAGAAAGAAACTGAAAGCTTCAAAAGTAATGAAAAATTGTTTGTTTCATGATGTATGTTAAAGTCTTATGAGTTCTTTTTAAAAAGGAGGAAAATCTGATAAATTTAATTTACAAATAGGCCGATGTCCCAGGGCCAAGGTGATCATTCTTCACTCACACAGACAGGTAGTTTTTGTATAATTATTGGCTTTCAAAAGAAAAACTTTTATGTCTGCTTGCTACCTTTTGCACATACAGAACCATCGCAGAAACTGACGAGCACAAAAGGAGAATGTGAATGAGGCACCTGTGTCCATGCGGCTTTTGAAAGGGTTTCATTATTGACATTAGGTGTGAATATATGTGTGTTATGAAGGAATATTTCTGTTTCTTTACAGTTTTTTTCTTCTTTGCCCTCTCTCTCTCTCTCTCTCTCTCTCTCTCTTCATCCATCAAACTGGTATGTCAAAGCAACTTAATTTAGTAGATAAATACAATAAAATATGAAATAAGAAAAAAAGGAATGTATACATTTGTTTGTTGCTTCCTTTTTTAAAAAGAAACCTTGTCTCATTAATATTCTATATCAGGGGTCACCAACCTTTTTGACTCTGAGAGCTACTAGCTGAGTCCTGAGGCTTACGAAGGGTTACCAGTTTGATACACTCTTACATACACACTAATAAATTTGCTTTGACCTTTGAATAAAAATAGGTCAGAGTTCACCTAAACCCATCTAAACCTTGTGTAATTACAAACATATTCTTAATGCTTTTTTTAGATATTGTCATTTCCAAATCTGTATACAGTAATTACAAGTGTGATTAAAAAAGAATGCCAATAATAGAATAAAATATATGAAATAAAATTGTAGAACAGGCCTGAGGTAACTTAATGTGGTCCTTGGGAGCTACCTGGTGCCCAAGGGCACCGTTTGGTGACCACTCTAAGTCCCAAAGTCAAATCCAGTCCCATCTCTAACAAAGAGTTGATCTCAACTCTACCTTGGCTGCCCTAGTGTCAAATCAGTGCAACACACACTTGTGACAATTTGAGACAAAATACGCAACCAATCATTGGAAAAAGATTCTTGTGCTCCTGAGCAGAAAACTACAAGACCACCAACTCTTTATCAAAACAATAACTTATTATTAATTTCTTCTTTCTCACAGTCAAGCCAGAAATGTGTCTTTCTGCGTCACTTTCTGGTCTCTGCAGCGGAAATAGCGTCTCGATTGAATTTCGATTTCGGAAATGACTCGAGGGAAGACTCAGTTTAAAGTAAAATTTCTCTTCATTGTTTGAGTAAATGGATGCATTTTGTGACATCCTTTGATTGGTTTTCTGTATTAAGTAATTGACAGTGAACCCCGGCGGCCCACAGCAGAGTTCAATCAGTTTGAATGTATAAGTGGAAGGATTCTGTGAAAATGCACAATTACTTTCCATGCATGTGAATCATTGTTAGAGCAGTGGCTGATATTATCATTTTAATGGACTGAAGCTTATTTCCTTAAAATGGAAATTTGTCTTAGGGCTTTTAAAAGCAGTATGAACATTGACTAAAGCAATAGCTTATTTGATTTACCAATATTTGGCACAGAGGAAAGCGTGATTAAATTTTGGGAAGGCATGTGTTTGAGGTCCTTATCAGAGAGGGTAATTGGTTCTGAGCTACAGTATACTTCTATTTTTGGAGGCTCGCCTAATTACATTTCGCTGTGACTCCCAAATGAACAGCAGTGTCTGGACTGTCACGTGCAAGCAATCACCCATGTTTGCTTAACATGTTTGTTAAGAATGGAGCGAGTGTGAGAGGGCTGCTTTCCACGAAACAAACATACTTCCATCTACCACACTGTCTGTTTGACATGGCATGCTGCACTCACTGGCCGTGTTCAGCACTGCGGGGATACCTGAATGTTAGTGCTACAACGCTGAGCTTCATCTGTTCACAGGAATGTTTGATAACCTGTGATCGAGCCTCCCGTTGCCTTGAAAGGACCACCGAATTGAATGCTACTGGGAAATACACACACACACACACACACACACACACAAAACAACCCCCTGCAATTAAGGTATCGGTGCTCCATGTGTCCACTGTTGCCTGAAAAGTCAGTTATTATTGCTGAGAGGTTTGAATTCCTTTTTAAGAAGCATGAACATGGTTAATGATTTTCATTTGAAGCACACATGGATTTCCCTGCGTTTACACACCTCTAACCATAAATAGTCCATAGTTACCTTCACTTGTCGTGTTTTTAAACTGCAATTTCATAGCCTAAACTTAAACATTGCGGACCTCCTGTTTGTTTTTTGTTTTGTTTTGATTTTTGAGCAAATGGTAATGGGATGGAAACATAATGGTAGATCTGATTCCGCCCACTCAGTCCTGTTGAATGTATGGTAATCCATAAGGAAACCATGCCCCCAAAGCACATCCAGCTGTTTTGTACCTTTATATTTGCAAATCAGAAGAGAGAGGATATAGCCAGTAGAATAGTTAGAACAGCTAAGACTTTATAATACTGGTGTACAAAACATCATTAAGTTATACATTAAGTAAAGCATAATTACTGATGAATCAATGCATAATTAATGCTGCAGTAATGTATGAGTCATTTCTTAGGTAATGTTTCAACTTGCCAAATCACACATTACATGTTACTGCTAACGACACTTAATATGAATAAAATCATGCGGAAATTTGAAATAACTAATGAGTAAACATGGAGCTTCAAAATGTTTTGGTCATCACAATGGATTACACTTCAGACAATAATGCATCAGAAGAATCTAAAGGTTTCAATCTCGGCCAACATTAAGTATTACACAGCGGCATGATGAATTGAATCCTGGATAAAACTTTGGAATTTTTCAGTTGTGACTTCACTTAGGCACACATATCATGATTTCACTCGATTTACTGCTGTCAATCATCTGTAGTTAGTTGAGGTGTTAATTAAGTTAATGCAACTAGTCAATAATGAAGAACTTCATCACTCAATTATGGGTAATTTGGTATAAGCAGATCATGAGCTAAACGTTACTTCACAAATGACTCATGCATTCATTGACTATGAATTATACATTAATTCAACTATAATTGTAATAATACAGAATTAGTGCTTTAAGTAATGCACATCATAATGCAGTCTTACCCTACAACCTGCTGTTTTTCACATGGTGGGCTGGATTGAACAGTCACTATGAAATCTCAAAGCTGATTGTCGTCCAGACAGAGGGAAACAAGGACACAAGATATGCATAAAATCACAAAATCCCAATATGAGATGAAACAGGAGGAATTCAGAGGCGATATGGCTCCCATCCTAAAGGCCAGTGGTTTTCCATTGAGCACCACAAACCTGACCTTTACTCCTGACATCTGCAAGACTGTTGTCTCCAATTCACATCTCAGATCAAACTAACACTATGGTAACACTACACCAAGCTTGGCAGCCTTCATTTCAGTCTCAGATCTCCGGTGAAGTGAGTGGAAGACTTAGCAGGATACTTGTGAGTTTCTAATGAACCATCTGTCTCATCAGTTGAAAATTGCACAGTTTTTTTAAGTCACTTGACACTGACAAAACCAGAAATTACCATATGTTAACACAGGGATTTTTCTCCCCTTATGGGTGGCGGTGAAAGTGACAAAGACTTGGATGTGTTGTTCTGTTATCCAACAAAAGGAAGAATGGCACAACGGGTTGCAATAAAAGAACAAAACATCTATCATTCCATCACAGAGGTTGTTGTTGTTGTTGTTTTTCTTTTATAAATAATGTCTATATGCAAGTTGTGTATTACAATTATCAGAAATAAACAGCAGGTCCAGAATCCATACAATTAAGCTCCAGCTGCTCTCATCTGCAGATCAAAGTGCTCTCGAATAGGAAAATGGACTGTAATAGTGGCAATAACAAGTGCTTAGCATGACCAATTCTTGCCTTTGACGTGTTTGGATGAACTTTAAAGTGATTTGTATAGTGGGATGAATGCAGTGACTTTAACAATTTCAAAAATAGTGAAATGAACTGCACAAAATGACTATAAGAATCATGAAAAGAGTTCCACATTTGATTCTTCTCTGCCCTTTTCAGCTTTACACCTCCATCCTTTGGTATTAAAGCTCAAAGTGAGTATTGCGTCATCTCACTACATGCTCATCTGCCAAATTTCCATCCGCAGCAGTTCTGCTCTAACACCCTCCTCTCTGATACCTGGCAACACTGAATAAATTCAGCCAAAGGCTATGATAATCAGAACTGGCCACAAACAGAAATCAGGAGATAGTGGACACAAACAGAGTTAAAAGGGAAGTAAATGCTTTGTACTTATTTGTGTTTTATTCATGTCCTTGAGTTTGTCCACACCTTATTTATTCTACTCCTACAATGCCATGCCAGGCCTACTGCAGTTTTGCTTTTTTTACATTATAAAGAAACAAGCAAAGCATGTTAGTTTCACTTGTTAATTGGGTAACACTTTATAATACAACACGGAAATTGCGGTGCTATTGCGCTGCAATTGCAGTGCTATTGTTCTGCTATTGCGCTGCATTTACGGTGCTATTGCACTGCTATAAAACACTGTAGCAACACTGTGCCTATTTCTGGTGTCGGTCGGGGGGCAGTGTGTGTGGGGGGGTACATGCAGGAGGCCCCTGTCACAAGGGGGACCTTGGGCAGTGGCACAATAACACCGCAATTGCAGTGCAAGTGCACCTTTGTGACAGGGCCCCCCTCACTTATCCGCGGTGCCCTTCCATGGGCCCTTCTGCTAAGTTTGTTTAGCACCACCCCAAACACACACACCCCTTGACCGACATCAGAAATACACTCGGCACTCCCAGCACCACAATGACTGTACAATAGCAGCAGGGGTGGAGCGGCAGTAGTGGTGCTATTGCACGTAATTGTGGCTCACGAGGTCTTGCGAGGTCTCACCGCGAGACATTGAATGAGATCGGTGATGTCTAGTAACACTCACACTCACAACAAACCATCGCTCCCTCCCACAGAAACCCACCAGCTGACCGTGTCAACAGGGTATGAATAATAATGAAAGACCTTTGAATCCTGAGTTGAACGCTGGCTCCTCACATTATCACCTGAAGTACAGTTCAACGTATTGACTTTATTATATTTTGAAAATTAAACGGATATTTTACTCTGTAGCCGCATACAGCTTCAGCTGCCGCATCCGGCAAAAATAGAAGTGCGCGGTGGGTTTTGGCCGTCACCAATATGTCTATGCTCTCCCTGAGAGGAGGGTGGAGTGGGTGTGGCCAGACACTGCACATGAGGATTTAAAGGAACAGAAACAGCCCGTTCTCAGTAGAGCTCACAAGAGCAACTTTTAGACTGGCTGAAATTGAGGACCAAGACTGAATTTTGGGTGATATTCTTTGAATACGGTGTTGTTGGACCTCTGACACCTATATGAAATTGTTGAAAATATGGGACCTTTAACTTTTACACTTACAAATATACAAAAATTAATGTTTTCTTTGGAATGTGCCTTCCGATGATTCGTTGAGATATTAATGGGTGACGTGGGTATGCTGACAAAAGTATGACTGTCGCAGGAATCGATTTAATTTAACCCTTCATCAGCTCAATTTTTTTGTTTATTTTGTTTTCCACTCACAAAATCAATAAGGTAGACACCAAGAGAAGGATTCGGTGAGGTAGGTGGACGAAGGAACTCCACCATGTCAGCATAATTGGACATAAAGGAAGGAAACAACGGGAGGAGAAAAGAAACACATGGTAGATGAAAACCTAGTTGAAAACCAAAATGGCATCGAAAGAGTATCCAATACAGAGGCAGAGCACATTCCACTGGCTTGCAACGTTTAGCGGAATATGCACTGAAAAAATGTTATTTCCACAATAACCACAGCCATTGATGTGCTGGTTTGCACTTGCCTGTCAAATGTAATAAATAAAGACGTAACAGTAACCAAAGCATTTTTTCTCTAGCCTTGTAAATCACACTGTGCAAGCACATTTAACTCATTTGCATCTACCCCTCCCAGTATTTCGCTCTCACACGGAGACATCCGATATTGAATATTCATTAAGATGAACGTGCTAAATGACTAGCGTATGTTATTTTGCACATTCCAAAGAGGCAATCCTCAAAGCGAACATTAGTTTCTGTGGGCGATAAATGCCTTTAGCAAAGCTTGAGTGATCTTTAGTTATTGGCAATGTGTGTGTAGTATGAAAGTATCGAAAATACCATTAAATACAATAAACTGAAGTATAGTAAACTTTAAAAATTTCGTATTGTTGTCCGAGGCCGGCTCTACGCAGGGGCAAGAGGGGGCAACGCCCCCTCAAATAAATGTCTTGCCCCCTCATATCGAATTTCAGAAGTTGAGAAAGCACATTTTTATATATGTTCAAGGATTTTTAAAAGGTTTTGTGACATGGATCATCCCGTCTTTCTTCGGCTTCTAGGCACTTTCACACTGCGAGCAGTCGCGGCTCTGACTCCCCGCTGTGGGACCTGCGTGTCTGTTTTTTCTCTTGAAGCGCCGATCACAGGAAGTAAACAAAGAGTGTGGTTATGCGTCTGCTAAACACTAAAAAGGAGGCAGTGTTCCTCCATGTAGAGACCTGGATGGCGGCCGCTTCCAGCGCCGTTTTCTGCCAACACGGAGCAGAGATGAGCCGGTGATCGGGCAGTGCCGTAACCGGTACCGGACCTTAGCCGGCTCGACGGAGATCACAGCTGATGCAGCAGCAAAATGTGAACATTCAAGCTCTGCTGCGTCACTTTCATCAAGTATGGAGTGCATCAGCCGCTGGCTGCCTGATCAGCTGCTGTAGCCCCCCTTAACAGAAGACAAGAAGACTATTCTCCAGTTGACTGAACAAATATAGATGGTATATTAAACATTACTTTGTATTTGTTTTTTGTTGTTGTTGTCACTAGGACAAATTTGGCAGAGCTTTGCTGCTTCTTCAAAGTGTTATCCTCAATCACTGAAGAGACACAGAAAAAAAGTGCTGGAGCATGATGTGTACGCATGATGCCCCCTTCACATTTCTGACTTCCCCCTCATATGTGCCTGGCTAGAACCGCCCCCATTGGTGTCAGAGGTCCAACAACACCGTATTCAAAGTGTTTTACCCCATATTGGTCCTTGGTCCTGAATTTTCCTCACTTGTGGTGCCTCATACACAGGCTATGGGGACACATATGACTGTTTAAAAACCTTTATAAAGTGAATTTTGCATAATATGGGACCTTTAAACTTCATGGTACTGCATTGATGTGCAATTGTCCACACACAAAAATCTATTGCAGTGATGAAGAAAACACTTGTCAGATAGATGGAGCCAGGAGACAATTCGATTATCTCACATTTTGAAAAGGTGTGGGAACAGCTAAATAAATGCATTGCTAAATCAATAAATCATCACAATAAAAATATATTCATAATTTAAGCAGAAATAGGCAAAGCAAATTCTTATATGTCAAAGATGGATTTACTAAATGTTCCAATGCAATGTCTACATCCGTCCAATTAGAAGAACAAAGAGGGTATGGGCTTGTTTTACACCAGAAGTTTCATTAGCTAATCTAATCAAGCCAATCTTGTCTTTCTCAATCAGGTTTTGTAACCAGCGATTAACCACAATTCTGAAGAATTGTGTGTTCAAAAACAATAGAGCAACACCTGCAAGCTGCAATGGCCAGGAAAAACTTGAGCTACTCCGTCCTGTTCATGCCATCATAACTGTACCCGTCCATACCCATGACCCTCTACCACGTGGCAGTCTAAATCTAAGATGCAAGAAATGTCTCCTCCTCTTTCCTGCCAGTGTCTTGGTTGCCCTGCATTCTTATTGCTGTCTGTTGTTTTTAGGCGTCACCGGCCGAAAATTCCAGTAAGAATTTACTTTTTGGAAACAACTTCTGTGGTTTGTGATGAGAATGAAGCCTAGATGCATTATCATAATAATGACAATAATGACAATAATAACAACAACTCTAACAATAATAATATTAATGACAACAATTATAACTGTTATTATTATTATTAGTAGTAGTAGTAGTAGTAGTAGTAGTAGTAGTAGTAGTATTATTATTAGTAGTAGTAGTATTATTGCATTGTGTGGCAGCACCATATAAATAAGAGAATTGTATTTGTACTGTTCCAGTGTGGTAAAAGGATTGTTTTATTTTCAAGAAGTCCAAGGACAAAATATGAGTTCAGAGGTTACACTAGAATAGAAAAGCAAAACAGAGTTTCTGTCTCTGTCACCACTAACCTACCCTTGACCTCTCCGTGCAGACAGACCGGAAACCTCTGTGACCCAAGCAGACAAGTCCTCACTCAAGAACATGCAAATAAGCCCCGTGGCTCCACCCTGGCTTGTGTTTAGGTGAAAATCCACTGACATCTCCATCTGTTTGTGATGTCGAGGAAAGAGGGGGCGGGCAGGCACAGAGGAAGAAGAGGAGAAGTGGGAGGAGAGAGGTAGAAGGACTGGGCAAATTGGTATGACGGTTTCATACATATCTTTGCTGGGAGGGCGCACATTATGTGGATTAAACTGTGTCCATTAAAACAATGTGTGCAGGCTTGTGTTTACAGTGTTGTTGTTTTTTAAAATCTCAGGAAGCATTTTCTTTTTCCAACCTGTCTGAGATCTGTTAGGGGGCTTGGCAACTGTATAACACTCCCTGGACTCTGTGAGTCACCATTCATCACTAACACACTTCCACACAGTGTGTATGTGTTGCAGACACTTTCAGATGTACACTGCAAATAGATTCAAAAGTTTACTGAAATGATTTACAATATGCTGTCTTTGGAAAGTGTATATGATAGATAATATGTCACTTGTTTTCATAGTAGATTATGAATATGTGTCATAAATAACACTGGCAAGCAAGGACAATGTTCCAGTAATCCTTGATGAACGTTCCACTGAAATAGTAGACTGGTTAAAAAAAAAGAAAAAAAATCGGAGAAATATAAAGAGGGGTCTGGCAGCAGACCTCCGGTTACAGGACCCTTTCCCGCCTCTTTCTTGTAGACCTCCACTAACAGGACCACCTCTAGTGTAAGGACCAGAATTGACACTTTTGTCATATGCACTACAGCATGTTGTTCTTGGTACCAGCGAAACAAAGTAGAAGACAGTGTAAGTTTTGTGACTACTTCTATGAGAAAGTTGTTAATCAGAGCGTAACATTATTAACTATTGGTTGCACACAACAGATGTATTTTAATTAAACAACAAAGACTTTTTTATCATTATTATAAGGGTAAACAAATACTGCTTACCTTAATCGGCAAAATATATCAAAATCAAAGAACATGACTTATGGCTCCAACGCTCTGACTAGAGGACTCATAAGAAGACAATCCAGTTTCAGGGACATCCATATTTGACTTAAGGAACTGCTGATATGTCGTCTGAGAGCCCTGAGTTCCACTCATCTTTTCAGAGTGAGTGTAAGAGCTGTTTGTGCAAGAACTATCTGCTGCTGCAGAGAGATTGTAATTATACTGAGAAATTTGTTTTCCAGACCAGGATAAAAGAAATAGCTGTCTACAGTGACAGTGGGTGGGGAGCTCCCACTGTGTGTACTTGTGCTCTTGATGGATAACACACATTTCGTCACAAAAGAACCACTGGAAAAAATGTGATGTTTTTTTCAGCTGAATGTTGTTGTTGTAGTTGGCCAATCACGGTGACCTGTTTTCTGTTCAGAACAAAAATATTGTCCAAGTCAAAGTTGGCAACCACACCTTTGGAGACTCTACCTATTCTTTAAACTGGCTCTCACAGTCGTCTGATACTGTACAACAGACAGAAGGCAACTTTTGGGATGCAACTACAGCTGTAACCACATGTACAGGTCCCACAACCAGTTCAGCAGAAGTAGATGAGCATTGGGATTAGTACTCTGACCTAATTTCACTTCCTCTGACCAACTTTACATTATTAAGACTAGAGTAGCCCAAGCTGCTAAGAAAGACTGCTAAACGGTGTAGCTGCAGTCATTTCCTCTCTTGTCAAGGGCACTTCAATTCCTTCAAGGCTTAGCTTTATCCCGGGCCTCACATTACAGGTGATCACACTGTGTCTCCTCCTGCCTGAACAATGATGATGAACATAACCACACATCACATTTCAGTCAGTCAACTCGTGTGAATCATTTATTGCATCAACAGCACGCAACATATTTTACATGATGGTGTGATGGCTACTGAAGAAGTCATCACAATGATATAATGAAATCTTCACCAATAGGTGGCGATTGGCGGGACGTGCTGCCTCTGGAGACAGAAAGTGCGTTGTGCCACCTGCTCTCCAAAGCAGCACATGCCTCGCCCTCCTTTTCACTCTTTAATATTTTGTAGGTGAGTCGTAAGTTAATTCATCAAATAAGCCTAAATGCTTGAGCTAGCTTCTGAGCTAGCCGTTGGCATGGTGACGGACATATTGTGCCATGCTGTGCGCCTTTGTTCTCCCAGTTCAGGGGAAGGAAAGTTAAAGGGAAGGGAAGGTGAGAATAAATCAAAGCTGTACATCCTGCAGCAAAGCAGCACATGTCTCTCACAGCCTCATTCTTTTCGATCTCTCATTTTCTATTCTTGTGTATGTGGGTTTCACAACATACCTGCAACATTGGCGTCCATGTTGGGTAAACATAGTGGTATGAGTAAAGAAGTGTTCTGCACGTAATAAACCCCCCATTTGAGCAAAACACATGCGCAATGCAGGGCAGCAGGCAGTTAATCAGAGAGAGTGTTGGGAGATCATTGTAGTTCTTAAGATTAAGAACTGATTCTTCTTCAAGATTAAGAGTCCGTTTGATATATGGTTGTAGAGAGTAGGGCATGTGGCTAGTTGCTGGTTTAGTTGATTAGCCTGAACTAGCTCATAGCTCACCCAATGAAGGGGTCCATTATTGTGTGATAATGGGGGAAACACTGCTGTCATGAAAATAGTCATCTTTGAAGATGTTGGCACTACGTTATCAATTGCTATGAATTGGCTAATTGTTTAAAAAAAGATATTCAAATAAAAAAAAAAGACTGCTATGCCACCCATAAGTATCAGCGTGATTTATCCAGCACACAGTATGTACCTCACAATGGTAGTTTATGCAAAAAACCAAATCAATATGATTACATTTACATTTTCATTAAAAAATATGTTCAAATTAGGAAATATGATTAAAAATACCCAAAAGTAAGTATATTATGTTTCCTTACACTGGGCAACTCCTCAGTTATGTCTGCTCCTATGACTGGAATCTGGAATCTGGCATCTGGAGCAGACACTGCCAAAAAAAGACACCTGGAGCTGGAGTGGGCTGGTGTATGTCTGCAGCACTGTGTGAGAACATGCCAGTACGATTAAATTACAATTTTAAAGTTGCCAACATAATTTGCCACTTGATCTCATGCAGAACCCAAGAACAAATAATCGGTGTAATGGAACCACAGTGGAGGATCATCTCGAAACACCCAAAGAAGCTGCAAAAGGTCAGCTGCTAAATGAAATTTATTTAGATTTCACATTAAAATTCACATGCTACAAAAGTGTCCTCTACACCTTGCTTTTACTCGTTTTTGCCTCTGATATGGAATAGAATAGAATAGAATTACTTTATCAAATCCCAAACTGTTTTTTGGGGGGTTTTTTAGGATGGTGTTTTCTTCAATGTTAATTGTGCTTTTTTGTACGGAGTCCCAGACATGACATGGTCGAAATTGTGGCAACAATATAGCCATACCATGCGCACGAAATACTAATTTGTGGCCACAAAATAATAATTTGTGCGCATGTTAGACCTATATTGTGGCCACGAAATAAGTGTGATGAAATACAAATTAATTATTAATAGCCTTCCTGGACAGCTGGGTAAACAAACTGGGCGCACCTTCTCTACAATACCTGTTACTAGGAGCCCCGTACCTACGTGATGTTCCTAAGGTGAGTGTCTTTTCTTATTAAGTTCTAGTCCACATGTGTCAAACTGAAGGCCCGGGGGCCACATCCGGCCCTTGGGACGATTGTATGTTAATATCTTAAATCTATCAGAATTGGCAGGTAATTTTTGTGCGCACAACTGATACTATAAATCCCAGACTGCATTGCAATAGCAGGGATTTTAGCGTCAGGGAGGCTGCTCCCTGCGTGCAACTTTATTGACAAACTCATTGGAGTTTCATGTCTGGTTGAATTGTAAGCTAATGCTAACCCCCAAAACACAGCTAACCCCAAAAACACGGCTAACCCCCCAAACAGGGCTAATCCCCCAAACACAGCTAAATCCCCAAATACGGCCAAGCAAAAATGGAGTCTGAGAAAAGGCTGCTTTGGGACAAACTAGAGGGCTAAGCATAGACTGTCATACTTAAATAAATGCTGTCTCAGTGTAAAAAAAATACATAATACATAAATACATAACACGACCGCCCTGGTCGGTTCTTAATTTTGGCCGCCTGTCTGATTGAGTTTGACTGTTCTAGTAGATATATTTCTGAGGCTCCAGACTCTGTTGGCATCCTCCTAAAAAATCTGTTTACACTGTCCCCAACATCCATTGTGTAGCTTAAGCCCCTCTAATGCCTGGCTCTACCTTAGACCCGAGCCCTCATGTTGTGTTCATTTCATGTTAAACAATGTGTGCTTGTTGTGTTAGATTTTTGGATCGACTTAAATTCTTGTGAACGCAAGTTTTGAACTTCTATTTGTTATCTATAACCTCGTTGATCTGAGTTTATACATCTTGAATTTGAGTTCTAAAAAAGACAATTTCACGATTATTTTGATTATAACAAATAATCAGATAAAACATAGGATACTATTTATCACAGAGTACTTTGGGTCAAAGTTGCAACGATATAATTTAAAACCTTTATACAATCACATGAAGTAACACCTGTTGAGTTCCCGGACAAAAGTGACCAGGAATATTTTATTTGTGTACAAAGGAAATTATCCCAAAACTGCACTTTTCAGTTCCCTTGCCTCTCTCCTCCTCATGAAATATGTAATCAAGAGCCTCATTTACAGTAAATCAACCTGCTATGGTGCTGCCACACAATGAACTGTGAGCGAAAGTGAACTGTGAGCATCTTTGCAGCTACTGCACCAAAATGCCACACTAAAACCCAA
>CAESWR010000606.1:468329-487850 GCA_903171835.1 Mullus surmuletus | reverse complement strand
GGGGCTACTGACTTCAGAGCTACTTCAGAGCTACCCAGTTCCCAGCTGATGATTATTTCCTTGTGTTTTTGGTGTAGCTGGGCATCATTTAAGCTTTAAGCTTTGCCAAGTGCTATGGTGGTGGATTGGGTGTCTGACCCAATCCACAATCCATTTGTCACCTCCCATATCGACTACTGGAATGCCCTCCTCACCGGAATCCCCACCAAACTCATCAACAGACTGCAACTCATTCAGAAATCGGCAGCACGAGTCTTCACCCGCACCAAATCATCTAACCACATTACACCCGTTCTCATCCAGCTCCACTGGCTCCTGGTACAACACAGCATCCAGTACAAAAACCTCTTCCTCACATACAAAGCCCTCCACCACCTGGCCCCCACGTACATCTCTGATCTCCTGCAAGAGTACAGCCCCTCTCGTCCCCTCCGCTCAACTTCTGCCGGACTACTTTCCACCACCACTTCACGCCTCAGCACCATGGGTGGCGAGCCTTCAGCTGCTCAGGCCCAGACTCTGGAACTCCCTCCCACTACAAATAAAACAGTCAGACGCCCTCGCCACATTCAAATCCAAACTCAAAACCCACCATTTTCTGCTGGCATATTCTTCTTATTATTTTTATCAGTGTATTTAACCCTATCTTTATCAGTGCTTGTTTTTCAAAGTTTTATGCATTTTACTTTTCCTTAGTTGATCTCATTTTAATGTTACAGCTATGTCCTGGTTCCTTATTTGTTTTTAAACCACAATCTATTTTTCCTTTTATCACTATCACTGTAATTATTATCTTCTTGTCTTCTGTTTTTCATATATAAGGTCACCTTGAGTGACCTGAAAGGTGCCATGATATCATAATTACAAAATAAGCATTTTCTCTAAAATGTCAAACTTTCTGCCTGGTGTCTTAAAAAAAGACATCACACTTAAAATAAATTATTTTTTACCAAAGTATAGAGGATGCCATTCTTACCATGGCAGATGAAGGGAAATGTCATACCACAAGGTATATCATACCATCCACCCACATGGAGGTTCCCACAATTTTCGCTCCCTGAGTTGGGGTCAGGGGCATCCCATCCGTTGAATGTGTAGGTAGTCTGATCAGACCACGCCCAGGTATCTCTGGATAAACCGATCCACCACGATGACACCTCATCAGTGGCACTCACGAGGTCTTGCTTTTCTTGCTCGCTTCTCATGCTGGCCAGGTCAGTGTAAGTCTCCCTGCAGTAGGTTTGAGCTGCAGGCCAGGTCATAGCAGTCGTAACTGGAATGTAAGTGTTGGAGGGCTCTGAAATGGAATGGTAGAGATATTATATGAGCCACTTTTTAAGGAAATTGAATGAATTAATTGAACGGTCAATGAAGTCCAAACTCACCATCATAGCAAACTAACTTGCGTGCATTTAAACAATTTTTGTCATATAAAGTACCATTTGTCATTGAACCACAGCTCTCTTTACTTCCAGAGTTGTCTCTGTTAAAAACAAACCAACTTCCTAAATTAGTGTTGCCGTCCCTATAGAGATATGTGTTGTTCATGGACCATCTCCAGCTATTTACATCATCATATACTCCTATCCATGCTTTTATGTAGCCAAAGATTAATAACAATTCTTCAGCTCTTGTCTGATCCTCTAAACTCTCGATGGTTGCCAGGTCATCAAACTTCTCTCGACAGTAACTTTGAGCATCAGTCCAGGTTTTGGACTGAGCCACGAAATGGTAATGCCTCAAGACAGCCAGCGCAGGTGTCAAAAGTGCTGGAAGGAAATAGAGACAGAGTTTACTTATATACATCTGGAAAAGATACTTGCACATGGAAGTTTAGGAAAGGAAAAAATGATAGACTATGAGTATTATTCACAAACCCCAAAGCAGTAATATCAGCCTCCCCATCACATCCAGTTTTAGAATGTGAAACTCTGTAATGAAATTAGAATGAATTAACAAAATTGGAAGCAATGATTCACAATGCAGCAAGTTGCTATACCAAGTGTCAAATATTCAAGCACAGATGTCACAGTGAGCAGTAGATTTTTCAAACTTCTGATGTTTGATAACGGTCTGGCCCAAAACAGATTGATTCTAAACTTGCCTCTGTATGTAGTAGTGCTTCCTAGTAGTGAGAGCAAATGCATTCTTAGCAGTTTTTCGACTCATAAATCCTACTACTTTGGGGCGATGCTAAAATCGGTTCATTGGTTCATTGACGTCTTCCTGCATTAGATGCTTCATTCTTTGTTCAGTGAGACACCTCCATTTAAAATTATTCTACTAGTGCCCCATTTCACCACCCCATGGAGTCTACAGTAAATGTCAAACACTCCTTTTAAACTTTATCATGGAAGATGCTAATTTTCCCCGTTTCTATAGCTTAAATTGAACCATTCTACTGTCCACTAGAGGTGATTGGCAGAACAGCAGAAAGCATCCCATATCATGTGATGTTTGTGTCCCAGATTGCAATTACGTAGAGGAAATCGTCTTTCAAGTGAAGTCATTGCTGTGGGATTTTAGATTCTGAGAAACTCCCGGTTTCTCCAGTACCAAAGTGGAATGTGGGATAACAGGCCAGGTATCAGTATTAGCTGACCTATGAGTAGAGATGAGTTTGCAAGGTAAATGTCTTTGGATGAAGAAAGTGAATCTGTCCTCAATTTCCCTAGACAATTTCTCCTTCATCCCATTTTCCAGCACTTTCTTTCATGTTAAAAAGTGAAACTCCATGACATCCTTGGGGCTGATGATATGAATATTTTACTTTCGAATTGCAGGTGCTGTGTTGCTCAAATTTGCTCAAACATGTCTGGTGCTGTCAGGAAGCTACAGTGACCTCTCCTTTGTAATTGTAATATCTGACAGCTATTCACAGCACTGACTAGGGTCATGTTGGACAGAAAATGATTGTATTCAATGTTATAACTGTCGGTCTGAAATTCACCATTGTAGAGGATGCTGTTCAGAGAAATAACTCTTAACCCACCTCATCTTCTAATTTTACATTTTGGTATCTGTGTATCATTGTCTGATATGCTTACCTTTCTGGGGGGAAAAATGTTGTTTCCAAGTTCACAGTGTGACGTATTGACAACCTAAAAAAAATGGAATTTTCTTAGGACTCGACTTCGTCAGGACCTAGTTCTCTCTTCACCTTCACCTATTCCTTGTTCTCCCTTGTGCCTTGCCTCCAATGTGTGTTGTTTGTCTTCAGCTCCTTTTGGATGAAGGTGTGTGGCTGCCTGGAGCTGGGTGTGGTTTCTCCTACCATCATCTGATAAGATCAGCAGTACAGCTCAGTCCAGGTCACCTTCTCAATTACTCCACCAGTGTGAAGTATGTGCACTCTGGATGTTCTGATGCAAGGATTTTCTGCTTTGTTCAATTCCACCGTCATTATGCTCCGATCACTAACGCCAACCACACTGTCCATCTACCTGCAGCAGAGACACTCTTTGTCAATCAATTTGAATAAAATCATTCTTCTCTGCCTGCCTACTCTGAACAAATCAGTAAAGCCTGGCATGCTGGTCTTTCATGAGTGCGAGCCACGAGTATACTTACTGCTGGTTGTAACCTCCAAAATGAAATGTAGAACTTATTAACTCTTAAAGGTCTTCATATGACTGACTGGGATGGGCTCATGGGCAGAAAATAATTGTGTTAATTGTTAAAAGTCCGAACTAATAAAATATATTGAACCTGTGACCATACTATGAGAGAATCCAAACGGGGGTGTGCTGAGGGGCTTTTGTTCACTTTCAGTGCCACAGACTTTGGCTTCATTGTGAGCAGTGCACGTGAGCATCTCAAGCAGAGAACTTATTTTGCAGCTGGTCAGCAGTTGGTAGGAGATCATTCAGAAATTGTGTAATGTACCACAAAAGCAGTGAAAATGACATGCCATAATTTGACTGTGTTTTCGTGGCTTGAAAGCTACATTTTAACATTACCCTGCAACCAAACATCAAAATGACACGAAAAGCATCAATTCTAGGTTGAAAAAACTAAAATACAGGTCAGGTCAGTCAGTGTGACCTGTTAATGGTTGATAAATGTTCAACGTATAGGTAGGTATGATTTGTAGGTAAGAAGAGTTTGTGCTGGTTTATTGTATAAAACTCTTAGTATGTGGAAGAGTGTTTAGAGACCAGCTCCACTCGAATATTGCAGTTCCTCCCATTCACTGATTTTTATCTTCGAGATCTAATCATGTATATCTTTTATCTCATCATGAAATATGTGAATATCTATGAATATCTTAATTTTCTCACACCTAATCCCACCTCTGAACTGGGTGTGTTCATCAACACTGTTTAACCACATGTCAACACACCTTGTCACCAGTCTTTGCTAAGTCAGGAGAGAAACTGTGCTTTCAAATGACTGCAGAAGCTGAGAACACGAGGTTTAAATTTGCAAGGCAAAGTTTTCCATATGAAAAAGATGACCTTGCAAATGATGGCACATGATTTTCCTATTTTGACCAAGGTTTGCACGTCAGGTGTTCATCCAGCGCATTTTTTAATGAAAAAGGGAATAATCAAAAATATATTTTCCAAACTTATGTCATACTGTCGGCAGTCAGATCTTTCAATTGCTTGAACTGTAATTTGTATGGTCGGCTGTAGGTGTAATTGTCTCTCTTTCAAAACACGTCACATCTAGCAGTCATTGATATCAGTGACTGAGTGATAAGTGTACAGAAAATAGTGAATATGAATTAACAAGAAATAAAATGAATCTGTGTCATTTCAACTCGCTGAATGGTACATTAACCAACTCATCTTTTTATACCAAATGATTTCCTCGGTAGACATACAATTCAGGATTCAAAAATATAAAATCCAAACTTTGCATATAATTTCTGCATAAAGAATGTCCTCAAGGTTACAAGTTATAGGTTGGTGACTGTCTGCGGGAAATTTTACAAGGGTCATGTCTGAGGGAGTGTGTTAATGGTCAGTGGATGTTTTGTGGTGTTTACATAGTGCAGAAATGGGGGTTATTGTGTTCAATTATCCTGGGTATGAAGATATATCTAGATATATATATATAACAAATATATAACGTGTGCAAAGACCCATTCCAGCCATTAAATCAATATCTATAAAGGCAACAGAAATGGATGATAGGTGGAATTTTTCCCTTTGCTCATACCAAAGATTCAACTCAAAGTATGGCAGTAGAAACTCTAAAACAGGTGGGAAATAAAGAAATAATTCTAAAAACAAATAATCCATGGTCGTCCGATTTTACATTCATAAATGGAGTAGTCTGAAAACACTCTAAGAGCAGCCGTCAGTTTGACTTTGTGCAATCCTGTGAACAGACATAGGACTGACAGATGCCAGTGAAAATATATCCTCCTTGGCTGGTCAGTTTTTTTATCCATTGTTTAGGCCCTAACAGAAGCAAAGGTACATAGTACAGTGTGCATACATTATTAAATACCTGCCCCAAATCTTTCTTCAGCTCAAATCCACAACCACACATAATTTATAACAAAATAGTATGTCAAGGGCAGGTTAAGGTGGAGGGGTCAACAAACATGTGACCTTTCAGAGGTCACACCCAAAGTCGTTTTTACAACAATTTGAATAAGAAATTCACATTTGCTACACAGTCAAATGATTGTTAAACAAAACATTACATTATATGCATACATACATTATTTGACTAGAGACTGTGGTTTGTCAACAGTGAGTTATTCCCGTTATTGCCAGCAAAAATCACATTGCATTTTTTTATCTGGGGATAGATTTTAAAGTCAAAACTTTAGAGAAGCTGACAATAGCAACATACATTTGCAATGCAAAGGTTTCAATATTAAGTCACCTTGCAAATGATTCTTCATATTCTACAAGATTATACAACCTTCACACCCTCATCAGCACAATGAATTTGCTCAATGTGAATCACCTGAGCTCCCACTGTCAACAGTGGGGGTGGGGAGCTGCAGACGTCATCTAGTTAAAGATAACATCCCACAGTGGAAGGAATACTTTGAAGACCTCCTCAATCCAACCAACACGCATTCCCTTGACGAACAGAGCCAAGAGGCTCGTGGACAGTTTGTCAGTCTCTGAAGCATAGGTTGCGCTAGTTGAAGAGCTTTGCAGCTTGAAAAGTCTATGCCAGGATACAGGAGAGGAGAGTACGATAGATGGTTAGGAGATAGATAGATAGGAGGAGCAATGTGGTTTTCGTCCTGGTCAGAGAACAGTGGACCAGCTCTTTACCCTCTCTAGGGTGCTTGGGGGTGTGTGGGAGTTTGCCAAAACAGTCCATCAGTTCTATGAGAAGGTTTATGACCCTGTACCCAAGGGCATCCTGTGGGACGCTCCAGGAGTATGGGGTGGATGGCCTTTTGCTGGGAGCCATTCACTCCCTATATTGACAGTGTGAGCTTGGTTTGCATAGACGGCAATAAGTCATAGCTGTTCCCAGTGAATATTGGTCTTCTCCCTTTGTAACAGGTTCTGCTCGTAATTTTTATGGACAGGATTTCTAGGCGCAGCCGGATGGTGGAGGGTGTCCTTGGTGACCAGGGGATCTAGTCCCTTCTCTGCAGATAATGTGGTCCGAGCAGCAACCTCTAATTTGGAGGCCATGGTACTCACCCAGAAAAAGGTAGATTGCCCACTTTGGTTCAGAGAGGAGATCCTGCCCCAAGTGGAGGAGTTAGGTATCCCTGGCTCTCGATTCATTGTCTTGTGAAGAGAGAGTTGAGTGCCGGTGCCAGTTCAGGCTCCCAAGTGGGTTGGTGCCGGTGGCATGCTCCTTCTCCTGCATGTTCTTTTTCGTCTCAAAATTAAGCCAGGACTCATTCTTCAACATTCGGTGTCACCGTTCTCCTTTTATTAAGCAGCGATGCATAAACTGGTCACAAGTCCAACCTCGAGGAGGGAGAGAGAGTGCCCAGCCATTACAGCAACATGGTCTGCCTACTTCTCTCTCTCACTCAGTCGCCCTGCGCTAACATTTCTACACTATGTGGCGGATTGTGCGTTGTTTCCAGGTGCAGGATAAAGATGGTCTGTCTGTAGGCTTCTTCTGTTCCCGTCCGTTATGCTCCTGCAGTTGTCCTTTCTCGGATGGCCGTAAACATATCCTCCTTCTTGGGTCTTGACCTGATACAACTCACACACAGAGATTCATGCCATCATACCACTACTAATGCATTTTGCATTTGTCCTGTGTCCATCATTGATTGGTAAATTTAGGTTTTATTGCTGTTAAGGAAAATAACTGCATCCGTTTTCTTCCTCATCTACTCTCCTCTCATCATCAATTCATTAACATTCTTTAATATTGAAACATTTGAAAACTAAATGATCACATACAACAAAACTTTTATTTCTGCAATGAGCGAAGAAACTTCGACAGCAGAGGTTCAAATGTTGATGACTGATGATCTCAGTTCTTACATCAGTGGAGTCCTCATCTCACTGGTGTTTCCTCTCAGCGTCCTACAAGAGAGGAGACAGTCTCATCATCATCATCGTCCACAGCAGCAACCCTAAACATACACCAGCATTAATTTGTTTTATCAACATTTTTCAATCTAGTTCAGATGTGACAGTGTCACAGCTGATATTTGCGCCTAACTAACACTTAGCTCAGTTCCAATGAAAACACTCACTACTCACTTTATTCTACTGTTACCAAACGTACCAGCTCTTTATGATCTGGCACCACATTAAAACACATGGTTAAAATCACGGAGTACAAACTCTAACGTGGTGGATATTCCCCATGGAGCTAACTAGCGGCTAATCATTGGGCTCCTCGTTGACAGGTCCCACATGGTGAACTCGGATACTCGGACCTCCCGGTTAGAGCTGAAGAGACAAAAAAGTAGTCACTCTACGATAATTTGAGGTTCGGACTCTTAATGTTCTGTCCGTGTTCACAGCGGGGCAGAGAAGAGGAGAGACGCTGCCGACCCCAGAACACTAGCAAGCAGCAGCAGCCAATCAGCAACAGTCCCGCCCTGATTTATGTGTTTTAAACCTAAATGTATTGTAAACTAAAGTCCTAGAATTTTTCACCCCCGTCACAGTGTTCACGGCTATTGTATCTATGAAATAAGACTAAAAAAGTTCTGGAAACTAGGCTGTAAACATGTTTAATCCCGCTCCCAGGTCGGGCATTATAACACGGAGGCCAAAGAAGGTTGCTCTGTTTTGGAAACAGGCATACAGACATACATACTGGTGGTACTGCAACGTTTTGGTACTTCCGCATTGGCTTCCCTCGCCAGACTGGAAGGTTGCCGCTTGATTCCAAATCATGGTGATGAACTTTGGGCTAACGTCACTGCAGGATGGACTCTCGGGACCCAAGTTTGGCACAATGGCTTTTTGTAATGAACAAGCAAAAAGTAGTACTCCTCAATATGAGTTTAAGCACATTAAATTGAAAAGCAATGCAGACAAATTCCAGACTGTTTGATGGAAGCCACCATCTGTACAGCATTAAATCACAACAGGACAATTAAACTGGTGATTGGTAAGAGAATGATTACAGCTCCACATATTTTATGAACGACAGCATTTTACAGTTTTGAAGTTTGAGCCTAAAGATGCCCTTTGCAATTTAGGTTAGGCTTGAGATTTAAGAAAAATACTACCCCAAATTCCATTCATTTGCAATAATGGAATACTTTAAATAATTTGACACCTCAGAGTTGTTCCAGGAACTGGAGATTTTACAGGAATTTGATGTCCCTAAATAACAGTCACTTCACCTAAACGTTGGTCCTTTTTTGTGATTCTAATCAGACAGCACATTGGCTCCTCCCACCAATCCTAAAACCAACAAGCTGTTGACGCGTGACATCGTTTTACTAGTAAAACTCTGGCATCTCCACGGTTCCTCCCTCCTAGAGGACACTTGCACCTAGTCCGTGTGCAGAGGAACATAATATCCAGTTGAAGATCGGTACATAGCGCAAACAAAGGCTGCTAGTTGATCTTAAGCAACGGGAACCGCGGAGGGAGTGAGCTGCAACCAAGGCCTCTGAGAGAGGAGGGACTGAACGTTTTCCTTCTTGGAAAACCCAGAGACAGCTTTGGCTCTCAGAACCATCATCGCTTTGGATCATGAGCACCACTGTGAGAGGCCATGCCGTTCATTTACGAATGGGTAACATAACTTAGCAGATAAAAGGCAAACATAACATGGTAATTGAAAAAAGTAGGTACGTAAAAGTTAATTTCAGGACTGCTCTCTGTGAATGTACATGTGTTGTTTTGAGAAATGTCAAGCATGAGTGATTGTTAGTAAATCCTTGACACTTTTTCATTCAGTCACTAATGTTTTTTCAAGGTCAATTTTTTATCTGAAAATATTATTTTTGGTCATGATTGGGATTGTCCAACACTGTTAATAACCACTTCAGCTCTCGACTTCCCAACAGGTGAGATGCAAGCAAAGGCGTGGTGCTCTGAGATGGTACGATGCCTGCAGTCCTGCTCTCCCTGCACCAAAGCGACAGTTTTACCAAAGAAATGGACATTCCAGCATGACAAAATTCAAAAGACCATCCTCTGTTCTGACCCTGGTGTGACTCCAAAATATCAAGCACATTTAGTCACCACTATAATCTATAATGCCCGACTATGTTCTTTAAATGCTGTTTATTTACCCTTGACATTTACCCTTGACATTCCAATCGTCCCTGAACGAAGGAAGGTCATTTGCAAGTTGTTTCTTAATTTGTAGACCTTTGAATTGCAAATTTAAACACCCTGTTCTTAACTTCTCTAAATATGAGACAAAACATTCTTGCTCCTGCTGCCGCAAATACTGATGACATGGTGTGTTTATAGGTGCCAACAGACACACCATGATGTCCAGTTGGAGTATTGGTTGCATATAAGCATTCAGAAATTGGCAAGAGTGTGTGTTCGCCCTTGTAAGTGTCAAACAGCACCCCTCAAAAGGTCAAACTGACATTGACGATGAATCCTGTCATATAAAATTCAAAATGGTAAGACATAACCTGAACATGATCCAGAACAGTTTTGGGATGCATCCTGTTTATCCTGTAGGTCTGAGAACAGTTTTTCCTGGAAAAACAATTTATAAAGCTTTTTTGAATAATGTTCAACCACTAGGAGACAAGTTAGGGTTTTCTTTGAATAGAATCTGGTAAAGTGGTGAATTTTGACGAACTGTTTTACAGGATGCTGAACCACTGAAGAGGTATGGCAAAAGTATTCAGATACTAAAGTTGGAAATAAAGACTTCTAAATGCTTGATGTTGTACTTCATGTTGAAATCATCTCTGAAGTGGGGAAAATGGGCCATCATTTGTTGGGTCACCTTCTTGATGGGAAAACTTGAATAATAATATGAGAAAAATCATTTTCTCGAATTCTCTTATCGTTCCAAAACCCATTCACTGTCTTGACTATTGACTGTGTGTGGACTGTATCAGTAGTGCTGATGAAGACTCAGAGTTCGGAGGTGGAATTAGATGTGACGAATTTACGCATATAGAGATCTACACATAGTACACGATGATACCAAATGCATTATGAATATAAAGAATAAATATTAATGAACAGGAGAAAATAAAATCTTTTTTATACACCCAGCTGGAGTGCGACAATTTTACATCATACCCAAGATATTAAACAAGATACCACCAACATTTAAATCTGACTGACAAACCAGAAAAAGGGGCCACAAGGAAAGTGAAAAAGGGCCACAAAGAAATTGAAATGGACACTGGGAAGAAAGAAACCACACCCCCTAGCCAGGTAGCCACACACTCACACCATTTAGGGTATAAGTATGTGGCTACACTTGGGATGAAAAGATTGGAAGTTCGACACCTCCAATGTAAAGAGGACAGGGTGCAGGAAAAGAAAGGGGGAAGGAACCAGGTCATGACAGAAGAGAGTCCAAAGTAACTAACTTGATATACCTTCTTCAGCAGGTCAATACAAAACTCTGGAGTGTCACCAATAACATCTGTCCAGTAAGGTAAGAAAGATTACAAGACAATGATTCAGATGTACCAAAATGCAAAATCAAAAGTTAAGTTGGATTAAGTGTTATCTCTCCTTTGCAACTGAAATACTAAAGATGGAAGAGACTAGAATAGACCTCAATTGATTTCTGGGTCACTGTGTTTTTCTAACAGCAACTTGTTTGAAGCAAATTTGAGAAGTGTTCAAGATGCTGGATGAAACCATTGCATATGAGGAGAGTATGCAAAGAATAAAAAAAGTAAAATGCCTTAGTCCCGTAGTCTCCACAAGTAAGAAAGTGCAGAAATTAAAATGAAGGTGACATTGTCTTTGACCGGGAGAAAGTATTGGACTTTTATTTCTTAGAGTTTTTTTTTTATATTCTACAGATAACACTATAAAAGCCCTCCCAGGGATCTTACCATGGATCTCTTTCTGCATCATACAGGAGTCTACTGAAAATCGTCGCCTTAACTCCCAGGAAACAAATAATTAAAATCCAATATACAGAGTAGTTGGTGCAGATTTACTGGAATGCATTATATTATGGAAACTAATTAACTAATAAAGGCAGAGCTTTACAATGAGTATAACAGCACAATTATTCCCGCATATGGAGACACTGGTGATGGTATCTGCTGACTTGGTATGACAGAAACATGTTTAAAATGGGAACCAGGGACATGGTTGGCAAACAGGGAATAAGTGTTGCTGTGCTATTGGACAGGAGAGACAAGCTGATTGGCAGCAGCTGAGACGGATCAAGAAGGTGTTTAGGGCAGGTGTGACAGAAGTAAAGGAGGGAGGACAGCTGGAAGGAAAAGGGACAAAACAGCGAAACATTGTAATAACTGAACTTTCCTTATCTGACAGTGTCATTGAAAAGCAATTGTCTTTTGAAAGGACAGAAATGATGGTAGCGACTCCAAATTTTAAAGTCTCCTAAAAATATATCAAAAGTCTATGTTGCACAAGAGGAACTTTGGCACTTGACCCCTGGCAGGGATCAGGATCTTGAATTTGAAGAACAAATTAAAACTCCAGCAGTATAGTAAAATACCAGCATGATGCTAATGTGAAGGTTTACTGAAGCAGACCAGTGAGCTGGTTAGCCAACCCTCAGCAATCAGAGAAAAATAGATCGGGGTAGGTTGAACCACCCCTTATTGCTGTAGCATTTGACCAAACATTTAGGATGAAGTCATCATTCTATGGGGTCTGTGAAGATTTCTATTATAAAAATCTATACATTTAGTCAATTTTAAGTTTCATGAGGATTGTGTTTAGATCAAAGCAGATACTTTTAAAGTACTTTTACGTATAGGTTGGGGTAGGCCTATCTATAAACTACATGAGACAGTAAAGCTAGCATGAATGTGCACCATGTCATCTCTGGGGTCTAATCAAGCCAATATGGTATCTCTGGGGTGCGTTGAGTAAGTTGAGTAAGAAATGGAGTAAGTTATGTCAGGGGGTGGTAGAAGAGGAAATGGGCAAGGGATCAAAATGTGAAAGAAAGGGGCTTGGAGGAGCAGAAAGGTCCTTATTTAGTGCTCACATGCCCTCAATCAAGTTATTGAATATTTCTGGATCAACAGTTCAGGGGCTGAATCTACCCAAAGTGTATATTTTTCTTCCATGGTAAGAAATACAATGTTCTACTGCAGAAAGATACTGTTTTGTTCTTCTGTGTTCACTGATTTTCTGTACTTATGATTGCAGATTTAGAACATACATACAGTAAAACAGTGGCTATGATGGGACTGCTGATCTTACTGCTCATAGGTCAGTAGACAATACCCATCCATAATTCATTCAATAGACTATTGCTTACCCCGAAGGCAGACGTGTTTTACAAATTTCTGCAATCTCATACCGTTTATTTCCTTCCAGCACATTTGACACTGTCATCGGCTGCTACAAGGGAATACAATTTAGTCAATCTGCTAAAAAACTGGACTGAAGCTCAGAGATACTGTCGAGAGACACTTACTGACCTGGCAACCATAGAGACAGAGGAGGAGTGGACAAGAGTCAAAGAATTGGTAACAAACTCTGGCCAATCTAATGTGTGGATAGGGTTCTATGAGGATCTAAACAGCTGGAGATGGTCCTTGGACAACACGTACCTCAATGAGGAAAACAATCCGAATTTAGGAAGCTGGTTTAATTTTATTCGTTACACTGGTGAAACCAGAAAACTCTGTGCATCTATATGGAATGGCGCAATATATCAGGGCGAGTGTACTACATCATATAGATTTATCTGTTATGATGGTGAGTTTTTTTCCAATTGTTTGAATATATGTAAATTCTAAAATTAGGTTTTTCTCATCCCTGCATATATAAATGCTTTATCAAATCTTTTCTACCATCATTTCAGAGCCTTCAAATACGTACCATGCCCTTACATTCCTTACGAACTGGTACAAGGCTCAGACGTACTGCAGGGAGAGCTACACCGACTTGGCCAGCATGAGAACCCAACAAGAAATGGATGTCATATTCAGCCACACTGGTTATTCTGCATCATGGTGGATTGGTTTAACCAGGGACTCCTGGAAGTGGTCCGATCGCAGTAACTCCACATTCACAACGTGGTATCCCCCTCACCCCAGCAGCGGTACGAGCAACTGCGTCAGTGCTCAGGTTGTTGGGTGGTATGATTCATCTTGTTTGGACCAATACCCCTTCATCTGCTCAGGTGAGAAAATAAAATCTGAATTATCTTAGTCAAAAAATGCATTTGATTTGTTGAATTGTTGTCATCAACAAAACCTTCTCTGGAATATGCGTATTAATGGTAAAATTATCATTAAAAAAAGTTAGCCCTTGCTGAACTTGAGATGTGATGGAATGCTGGATTTGTTACATTTGAACAGAGCCAGACCTCCTCACACATATTAAAATCTGTATTTGTGTGTTAATTTATCTTTATGTCTCAGCCCTAACAAGGAAAGTGTTCAAGGTTGTTGTGAAAACTGATGGAGTCATGAACCTGAATGATCCTCACATTCAGGATGCTCTTCTGAAACAGGTCCGTGCTGCCTCTGGGTGATGTAGTGATACCTACTTTGGGGTTTGGTGAATGGTTAGTTACAGAATATTAGTTTCTGTTTAGACGTTTAAACCACAACATCAGAAATAAGAGGACACGTTAACTCAGTGGACAGACATTTGGCTAATACACCCACATTGTGGTAATAAGGTTGTAAGAAACAGTGGAATCAATATATTCATCGATGGTTATTAGCCTAATTTTAAGCTAGATGTAATGTATATTTCTCTTATTTGCTAATGCAGCTGATATATATACTGTTTCTAGAGGTATCCATAATGATATTTTAGTGATTCAATATAACATCATTCATTGTTTTTAGGTGTGTGAGAACAAAGATATAGAGTTTGTCTTGACGAATAAGTGCACATTATTACATAACTTTCAGCGTCATGTTTTATTTCGGCTTGTAGGTGGAAAAGTACTTGAGAGGCCAGGGGGTCCACCAGTACTTCAGACTGAGATGGAGAAAGCAACGGAATGGAGAAGTCTTTAATCAAATATAAAGTCAACTCTTAATGCTGCCTGTTATGTTTCGTATTCGCAACACTATTTCGCACATGTAGATTGTCTCTACCCTGTAGACGTGCCCCTTTGTTTTGGCCTGAAATGCTGGCAGTCATGTACTCGCTCTAGTGGTAAAATAATGTAAATAGCCCCTCTAATACTTAGATAGATTCAGAGTTATATTAATTATGCACTTTTTGTGCGTGTTAGAGGACTTCAAAAATGTAGTTATACTGCAATTCTATCTATTCTGTACATAACAGTCAGGTCATGTTTTTAACTATTTCAAAATATAAATTCTTGAATTATATTTTATCTGTTTGATCGAAATTAATCTGTATCTATTTAAGGATGAAATACAAAGAATTAACTTTTGTTTGGATTAATGTAACATCCTTTAGCTTTAGCCGTTATTATTCAGTTATTGTTTTCTTTTTGCTAGTAATGTTGACAATTTATGAAAAATCATGAATTTATTCTATGCCGTTGGAATTGGTGTAAATATCTATCTATCGCTTGTGTTGTTTCTCAAAATGTCTCTGTGTATGAATGTGTCTGTAATGAAAGATGTATCTCGTTTGAACTTTTAATAAGAAAGACGACACCAACATGCAGATTTCTGTCAATTTGATTACCTAGTTGCCAAAATCACCTTTCGGCTAAATCTCCATGAGCAGACAATTGCGAAAACATGTATATAAAAAAATGTGTTAAGTCTTTATTTTGACAGCAAAACTATGCAAGTAGAATGTGTGCAGCTCTAATTGGTACAAAAATATTTGCGTTTGGATCATCTTTTGGAATTTAAAATGCTTTTGTTGTTAAAGCTTTGACAATGATTTTTGCATTGAGGATGTTTTTATATCAATGCTCATGTCAGGGCTTGTAACCATACTTTCTTACTGTTTTAGAAACATTGGCCCATCCTACTTCTCATGTTTGATGCATGTTTATGATTCAACAGGTAAAAAGTAAAAGAACATTCCTTTCATTGAGTTGAAAGCTAAAAAGTTGAAAATTGATAAACCATGAGATACTGAACACCAGGGATGACCGTGATTTAATATATGGTTACAAAAAATGTACCTATAATATGTAGTATGTCACCATGAATTAAATAATATTCACTTTGTGTAGTGTACATTGTATTCTCTAAGCAGTATAAAGTTTCCATAGTATGTTTGAGTTGATATTTCCATAATTCAAATCTTAGAAATGTTAGCTAGTGTCAAAAAGGCCTTCATAGGTGTAAGTGCGTCCAAACACTCAACACACGAGTGCTCTTGTAGAAGGAGAAGAATCTTATTCAAAGACCTCCTTTAGTGCTAATGCTGCCACTGTTACACTGTGTATGTCACAAGCCCAAAGAGGAATAACGAAAAGGCCAATTAAACTGGAAAATTGGAATGGGGATGTCTGCTCTTACACTTTTGTATGTTTTGTCAGTGATGTCATGCTCTTGTGGGACAATTAACCTTGTTGGAGGGGACGCCCTGGCAGAGAGGAATAGGGACACCCTATAATGTCAGACCACCATGCTAAGAGATGTGACTGCAGCTAGTTTGTAGCACCTTGATGTCATGTTTGCCCCACATAGCTCATTTTTATTCATTTTCTTGATTTATCCACAGTATAAATTTCAGTATAAATAATTCCTTCTTTAATTATTCCCAGCTGTGACACTCTGTGTTCTATATAGTGTCACCGGGTGAAATACCCGTGGCAGGTAAAAAGTGATTGTTTTTTTTACTTTTCTCTTTCTGTTGGGGAGCCACCACACCACATAACAAACCAGGGGCACATTATAAAACTGTAGTGTTATAACAAACATTTAAAATTGCTTAAAAAAAAGGGATGACTTTGTCTGTAAAAAAGCAGGTGGAAGCCCCAAGTCTGGCAGTGAACGTAGGTAGAATGTCACAGGTCACAGGTCCGCACCGCCGGGCTCCAATAACTTGCCTGCTCCAGAAGGGCAGGCAAACAATAGTATGTCTGACAGGAGCCACTCGACATCATTCTTTTAAGATTGTTCTCAGGGCAAAAACAACACAGAGAGGAAATCATAAAAACAAACTAAAACAAAGCAAACTCAAAACGCAATTGATCTATTGGGCAAACAATTCCAAAAATATAAAAGACAACCTCAACTAATAAGGCCCCGTCCCAACCTTGTAAAAGGTTGATATAAAATGACTGAGGGTGGATGCCAAAGTGCTCTTAATCTGGGGTAAAAACTTTAAAAACAGTTTTCAGGAGAGTGGTTTTAGAGGAGTACTTTACTGGAGGAGGGGTGGAGTGCATCCCCACCCCTCCGCTTTCATCCACGTCTTCTTCCTCTCTCACTATGCAGCTAGTGTACTCTTTGTCGGCTGGCTGTCCTTCTGCAGCAGAAACTTCTTCAGTCCCGATGGCCGTACAGTGGGGCGCATCTTAAACCGGACCCACTTCCTCGCTTCTCTCTCAGCTCTGCACCGAATCCCGGACCTCGTCGACGGTGTTCTTTTTCCTGCTCCTCCGCGTCCTGCTCCTCGCCTCCACTGTCCTTTCTCTTTTCCTGCTCAGGGATCCACGTCTCCATCCCCCCACACCTGTGTGCCTGAGCACAAAGGTGCCTCCCATCACCAATCGAGCTCTGACACAAACACACAAACACTCTCACCCTGTGACATAGGCCTAAAGTGTTAGCTTTAAAGCAACACTTTATAACATTTGAGCCTTAACATATCCTCTCCAAAGTCTCTTCAGTAGTGCACTGAGCTGTAAGAGAGAGAATGGCCTCTCTCGCATCCCCCCACAGCGCCCCCCTGCTCTGCCTAGGGACTCAATAACTTTCCTTGCCGGACCGGGAACAAGTATCGCGAGACACTGCAAAGTGCAAACTGCTTTACGGCACTACGCGAGAACCGGCTTCCACCGAAAGAAGCCTGGTGTTTTTAGTGTGATACAGTGAAACTTACATTCATTCGGTAGCTGGCTTGCAAAAAAATCACCTGATAAAAATAACACTTTGTTACTGTTCCTGTTCGTGCAGTCCCTAATAAGCTCTGGTTCTTTTGCACGCAACTATATCAAACCCAACAGCTTTAGCGTAAGTCCCTCCAATGTAAACGCAGCGCCACTCGGCCGGGCAGAAAGTATGTTAGAATCGACTCACTGGAGACGGATACAAGCAAACAAACGGTAAGATTCACAAACATGCAAAAATATGGTAATGTTACTGTACCTTATTGCTATACATGCTGGGTTTCCTGGCGCTGTGCCTCCGTCTCTCAATAAACAAATGCACGTTGGCTGTATGCGACCGTTTGCGGCAGCGGTTTACAACAGTGTGATGCACCTAAAAGACCATCGGTGGCCACTAAAGCGGACCAAACTGAAATGTTGTGGAGTGGGGCTTGAACATAGACATACAATAATGTAAAGTAACATTTACTTTATATACAAGTTTCTGATGACAAATTGGATTGTGGGAACAAAACTTATGCAAACAGTTTTTTTTGTTTTTTTTTTACATATCTTGCTCTAAAAAAATGGTTGAAAAAAAGGGCTGCAAATCCACAAAACAAAACGGAAGTGCGCCAGGCCTGGAGGCACCAAACTGAGGGATGGCCCAATCCTGTGGGATCGGACCCTCTTGATATTGAAATGTTTTGTATTACTTAATAAAGTTTAAGTAAAAAGAAAAGAACTAATGATTGTAGACTGCTGCGCAATCTTGTTTTTGTTGATCAGATCGGCTGTTTTCCTCCAATGCTGTTAAAGATTACGGCGTAAAGTGTTTTACAACTACATAAAGGAAAATGTACAGGATTGGTCCGTCCCTCAGTTTGGTGCCCCTATTGGCCTGGAGCACTTCCGTTTTGTGTCGTGAATTTGCAGCGTTTCTCTCTTTTGCAGCATTTCTGTGTTTGCAGCACTCAGCCACCATAAGTGCATCTGCAACATTGTGGTAAACAAGGATGGACAATCGACCCTTCGATGTTTTTCAAAGTACAAAACATGAGTATATGTATGTGGCTCCAAATTTGGGATGTCAAATATAACAAAATGGCCAAAAAAAGTGACTCATAAATTAGTTTATTGGTAAACTAATAAGCAAATAAATTAGTTTATCATATATAAACTAATGAATTAGTTTATTCGTTTTAATCATAGGCTGGGGGCATCAGTGGGGAAAATGGAGAGGGTAGGCCGGAGCTCGAGCTGGAGGCATCAGCATTTCATCTGTGGTCGACTAGAAAAGAGGGAGGAGAAACTTAACCCCTGACACTGTGGACCTTGGAGGGTTGTTACCCAGGAGGCCGTGCAGGCCAGCTGCCATGCTGACCTCCTCAACCTCGGATGTCACCCCTAGCAGCATATTAGCCCCCAAACTGCAGTGTGAGATTGACAGAATCTAGAGATTTCAGATTTCCGTTTGTTTGCAAATGGAGGGAGAGGGAGGGTGATGGGGTGTGTGTGTGAAGAACAGAGTGATAGATGGTCTAGTGTGTATGTCTCTTGATAGTAGAATGAAAGCAAGAAAAAAGGAAGGTAGAGCAGGAGAAGTGTTTCAATGCAAGATCAAAGGAGAGGACGGGGAGGCAGACTTTGGCAATGGAAGCACATAGAAAGCCTTTCAAATTAAAAACACGCTGACACAAAAATCGGCACATGAATGCGAAGTGCAAATTGTTTATTTGTCGAGCACAGAGGGTAAGGAAGTGAGAGAGAAAAAAAACCTCTTTGTGTGCCACATTGTATATGTGTGTGTACTTTTCTGTTAGCTGGCCCACCCATGCGGAGGTCCCGCTGCTCGGCTGCATATCCGCGCGTGTCTGCGGACGTTTATTTTCGGTGCATATGTTTGTCGGGGCCGGGGGTGGCGAGCATCAGGGAGCGGGGAGCTTGGGAGTTTTTGAAAGGTCGTGGAGCACGGTGCCTTGGCATGGTGGCATATTTCATTTAAAAGCTCACTGGGGCATG
>CAESWR010000606.1:448628-461533 GCA_903171835.1 Mullus surmuletus | reverse complement strand
CCCCTGAAGATTTTATCCTGGTATATTTCAATTATCAACCTATTTGATGCAAAAAAATCTTTACTTTATGGGTGGTGGTTTTACTTTGACTTAAACTGATCAAGCTTTATAGTTACTTATATGTGAACTGAGCTGTTCTATTGTTAACATGATAATGCTCTTAACTGTGTCATGACCTGGTTCAAGTGGTCACAACAAAAAAAATGACACTTTATTAAACCAAATAACTCAAATTAGGCCAAATTAAATACATATGTTGTGAGATATGTCAGTCAGTAAGTCAGTGGTGCAGGGTGTGCATGAGTATGTGTGTGAGAGTGTTGAGTGCAGGCAAACCAAAAAGGTGGTTTGCCTGGAGAGTCAGCCGGGAGAGAGAGAGTGTGTCAGTGTGACAGCTTAAGTAACTTCAGCACGCTGGGCCCAGGTGTGCCGAGTTACTGACGTGGGAGGTTGCAAATGGATCCCCAGTCAGACACGGCTACCAACCCTTCCCGCACGACACCTCATGGGCATCACACCCACCTCCTTGAGACATCGACCTGATCAGGGTCAAAAAACACCACGAGGCACACAACCTAAAACAAACAAAAGCTATTCCACGACACAGCATTTACACAACAGCACGGTTGGCAGGGGCACGTGATAGGGCATCTGCTACAATATTATCCTTACCCTTGATATGTCACACGTCCAGACAGTAGGACTGAAGAAACAATGCCCACCTTATCAGGCGACAGTTCGGACAGTGACTCAAAATCACCTCTTAAAGGGATAGTAAAGCTTTTTTGAAGTGGGGTTGTATGAGCTCCAAATGGCCACTGATTACATAAGGGGATGTCTGCAGATCTCTCCTCCCCCTCAGTAAGCCACAATTGCTCAAACTTTGGGGTGCAGAAACAGCCACAGAATGGGAGATATTGTACCACAAATGAAGGAAGCCCCAAAGTTTAAACAATTGTGGCTTACTGAGGGAGAGGGGAGATCTGCGGACTTCACCTAATGTACTTTGTGGCCATATGGAGCGCATACAATCCCACTTCCAAAAAACTTTACTATCCCTTTAAGGAGGTGACTGGTATTTTAAAGACCAAAAAAAAGTTGTCACACTCACACCCGTCACTGGTGGAAGCTCTATTTGAAAATATAACATTTTCTTGTAGAATTGCTGGAAATGAAGGTTGAACACTTGTCTCCCAAAAAAATGCAATTGAAGGGTTGAGGAATTCTTTTCAACAAGACCCTCGTACCAGAGCTGATAATCCAGCAGATCCAATGAAGATACATCACGGGCGCAGTGTGGGACTGAAGGGCTTTGTTCTTGTTTCGGAGAGAAAGCGCTGCAGCTTTGTGACACACCCGACGAGGAGGTATTGATCATAGCTTCTGCTGCAATACTTCTATTGAAATAATGATTCAGCTCATTCCACTTGTAGTTCTATTTCTGAGTGATTTAACGTCAAGAGTCATTTTCTCTTTTTTATACAAGTCTGCAGTTTGTCTGTCGTGTAAAAATCTGATATATTTTTAGTGCCGGGTTTGTTCAGAATACAACAAAAGAACTGGATAGTTAACATGAGGAGCTATTGTCGCTTCGAACGAGCAGACAAAGAGCGCCGCCTCCGCGAACTCAAACTTCCTCCTCAGAAACTCAGCATCCTGTGTGACTGGCGGCAAATTTCTTGGAAATGTGGTGAAAGAAACACCGAACTAATGAGCACTAAGCTCCAAAGACACAGCCACAACAAGACAACAAAGATAAAGATTTTGTGGATTGCCCTTTTTTGAAGTCACAGATGGAACAAGCGCAGCTAGGGAGGTGACAGCGGCGAGGTGTGTTCACATGGTTGGACTCGTCATTGTCCTGTCTGGCCTCCGAGCCTCCTCTTTGGGTGATGGAGATGTGAAACTGAAAGGGTGATCGCTCGCTCTTTGTGTGTATGTGTGTGTGTGTTCCATTTAGTGTTTAGGTATTTTTTTGTGTGTGAATACGTTTATGACTCAGTGTGTGTCTTTGTATGCTTACATTCATTGTATGTACCTCTTTGCATCTGTGCGTGTGCGTGTGTGTGTGTGTGTGTGTGTGTATGCACGTGTACGTGCAGGGTTGTTTATCAGCGGCCTGTCACCAGTCTCGGGGTGCTAGAGACACCCGATCTGAAACAGGTGGATACACTCCAGCACACACACACCCTGCAGAATTTAAAACAGACCGGCTCACAGCCATCAATCTCAAAGACTTTACCGATGCCATAATCTGTGCCTGTGTCTGTGTTTGTGCACCGTGCATGACTGAGAGCACGGTTATGATTATAATGAGCAGTCATGTACAATTTGTCTGTCATCACACATGCACTGAATGCAATTGCGGCGATTTAGCATGCAAACACATCAAAACGCTTCTGTTTGTCAATTCAGCTGAGGTTTTGTGTCCGTGTCAGAGTGCAAAGATTTGCACACGTACAGATGCTCCCTCTGACTCTGTCTTGCTCACTTACACGCACACGCGCACGCACCACAGCTATGCCTAGTTAGTGTAATGACACATCGGAGAGCCATCAGCTGTCCAAGAAGATAAACAGTAGTGACTGGAGGGCCCATTACTCCCAGTCACGCCCGAAGGAGCACATTTTCAATGCTTCATCATTACTGACCATATTAAGCTACAGTAGAAAAAGAATTTTAAAAAAAACAAGACCAGTGATGCGATCGGCTGTTTCTGTCTCAGAGGAATACTGCCGCTTTTTTGTTATTTTTATTTTTAGGATAAACAGTGTAACTTGCTCATATGGTGGCTAGTGTTCTCCATTTCATTGCAGTATTTGAGTTACAGACAACAAATAAAACTTCAGATTGAGAAATAATCTATCAGCAAAAAAAAATTAAATACCTTAAAATCTGCGTTGCTAAGAGGTATTGTTGGAGAAAACATATGGAGCAAAACCGAATCGAAGGCTTGGCCTTTCAATTAACCACGTATTCATTCCCCTGCGTGTTCTTTTTTTGTCTCAAAATTAAGCTAGGCATCATTCTTCAAAGTTCGGAGTCACCGTTCAACTTTGCAGTCAACAACTGAACAGTCAAACATAAAATGGTCACAAGTAAAACCTCGAGGAGGGAGTGAGAGTGAACAGCCAGTACAGCAACATGGTCCGTCTACTTCTCTCTGCCCGTCAGCCGCACTGCGTTAACATTTATAGTCTGTCACCGTAGAACACAGGTCCTCCTTTGATCACGACCTGTAACAACTCACACACACACACATTCCTAACAGTGCTAATGGATATTGCCTTTGTCCTGTGTTGATCATTAAGTGATTTAGTTTGGGTTTACTGCTGACCAGGAAGATATATATGGACATCCATTGTTTTCCCTCGTCTGTTATCCCTCCTTGGCCATAGATTAATTGTCCAACCTTTAACTATTCAACCATTGACCTCACCATGTCTTTCTTCCTCCTACAGTGTCCAAGATGAGCAGTGAAGCACAAGTCTTGTATTTGTATAGTACATTGAGATAAGTGACTCAGTACTTCACTTGTGTCTGATGTCCTTTAGCACATTGCTTCTTCTTCCTCCTACTCACTGGGGGAGGGGGAGGGGGGGCAGTGGGAGAGCGTTTCCACTGCAAAAATACTACCCCTGGCTGACGTGCTACACTCCCGTGACGTCAATTCAGCGGCTCGCCCAACTCCAACTGTTTTGGTCCTTGTGTTTTGTTTTGTTTTAAACTTTTCATGGCACTGCAAGGAAGTCCGATTGTAGCTGTGAACACTCACACTCGATCGTCATGGTAACGAGCGAGTGTATGAGGAGCTTTCCGAGAAAATGCAACCACATACAGAAAGAGCGGATGGCTGCACTCGTCACTGTTATGAATGGAGCCGGTCACATACGGTCATGTGAGGAAGGTTTGTAGCTCCTAAAAAGACCATGGTGTGCCTTTTTCAGCTGCCGATATAACAAAGGACAGGAAGAAGAAAGAAGAATAGCGCTGCTCTGTTTATTCCGTGCGTGGTTACTGATGATGACATGCTCAGAGCCAATCAGTGTCAGTAATGCTATGTCACCTTTTAGTACCCGAAAGTACCAGGCTGCTTTTTTTGGAACCCCGAAGCAGGCACTAAAAAAGTATCACCAGGTACCAGGTACCAGGTACTTTTTCTCAGTGGTAACGCACACAAATGCAAGTAGAATAGGGTACAGTAGAGTAGAGCCAATGCCGTCAGTGGAAAGGCGGCATTTGGAGGCAAAAAAGCCAAAGTGCCCCACTGGTTGGCAAGACACACTAGACTGCCCTCTTGGCTGGTTAAAACATGATAAAATGCCCTCTTGGGAGGTAAAAACATGTGTTTATCTGCCCTCCTCATTGGCAAAACACTAAACTGCCGTCTTGGCTGGTTAAAACACTTTTAACTGCCCTCTGGGGTGGCAAAAACGCCTACTTAAGTGCCCTACTCAGTGAGGAGAACGCACTGCAGGTGCCCTTTTTTTGCCCCTGCCCCTTGCCGGCCACTGCTGAAGTGCGCCATTGCGCAGTATACTCAACATCGTCATACAACTCACCCCTTCTCCCGCGCCACCTCCTGAAGCGAGCCCAGCTGCCTCTGTGCAGCACTCACACGTACCATGACCTCGGAGAGCGGTGATCTTCACAGATTCAGCATCGAATAATGGCACCATTGTCAAAGCCACAAGGTGCTGTGAATGGACAAACCAAGCGAGCAGTCAGTAAGCGTAGACATCTCTGCATTAACAATTCTGCTCGTCTGTCTGAAGCCTTGAAACATTGTGGTATTTTTTGAATGCAAGCAACTTACTTTTAATTTTGAGGGTATGCAAAAAAGTAGTGTTGTCAGGCGATTACATTTTTTGATCTAATTAATTACAGGATTTGTAATTAATTAATCACATTTCAATTGCATATGCTCTTTTGCTGGTGAAGTCCCATATAAAGATTTTAAATTCAACATAATTGTGGAAGGTGACTTATCAATTCAATACACTTAGAGAAAATGCTTTAGAAATCCACATGATATTAATGAATGAACAAGTCACAGCATCTTGCCCAAAATGAAATTACAAAAATAAGGCTCAATCTCAATTAGGCAACTCAAATAAATAATAACACTTTCAAGTGGATCTTCAAATGAAAATAAAAATAAAAAGTTTCTCAGTTAGGCAATTCAAAATGAATAAGTACAACACGCATCACAATAAAGCAATAAAAAAGACTATGAGGTAGGCCTTTTGTTCAGCCTCTGTCTTCCAATAGTGCTATCGGTCTGTAGTCCATAGCAATCTAGTTGGCGAGGGTGCTGGTAAGTTGTCGGAGGTATCTCATTTCGTTTCATTTCATATACTTAAATTGTCCCCGCAGGGAAATTTGTTGTGGACTCACTGATGGTCCGCAGTTTTAAAAGTAAGAAGAACAGCAACTTTGAATGAACGCACCAGGCGACATACATCACACATACAAGACAGGTGCACAGCAGACAATAAAAGTCGATCAATCAGTTACCCGTACTGTTACAGCACACAGCAGCATAAAATATCAATCAAACAATCATTCAATCAATCAATCAATCGATCAATCAGTCAGTCAAACATTCAATTGTCAATCAAGCAGTCAATCAGTCAATTAATGACCTGTACTGATACAGTACACAGTGAACAACACGTATCCATTACCCATACCGTCACAGCACACAGCAACAATAATTGGCGGTTGCCCAAACCATTACAATACACAGTGTTTTGTCAACTGTACACACTAAACTACATATGTGTATTTAGGATATCAACAGATATTGGGATAAAAGAATGTTTGTAGTGGTTTAACCTGCTCAGGGGAACTCTAAGGTAGATTTACTCATTCGCTTGTAAGCATCCGTAAGCTTCGGTTGGCGAAGTAAGCGAGCTGCACTCGTACTAGCGGCACTGGGACTCGCGCTAACGTTGCTAACTACGTTGGAACGTTGGAACTAGCCAGGACGTGTTTAGCGTTGAGGTGATATGTGAGGCTAGAAGAGCTTTGGTGGAAGGCAAATCCCTTTCTGCAAAAGGTACATATGTACATACGTTTTATTTTTTGTTCCACTGTCATTTTTTTTAAAAGGAACTTGCCATTCAATGGTCTGAGTAGTGATTGGCTTTGGCTCGCCTCCCTTGTCGCCTCCATGCACATTGAAGTTTGATTTTCCGGCAAGGTGCAGACAGATGCATGAACTTCTATGTTTTGGCATGCGTGAAGTGACGTAACGGCGAAGCACAGGTCATCTAATGGGACAATACCGTGGAGATTGCACCATAGCCTACGGCCGGGTACAATAAATGTTTAACCACTAATTTGTGGTGTAATTAATTAATCTAATTAATGCGATACACTGACAACCCTACAAAAAAGACAGTGTTGGTCCTTTATATAAACTACCCAATTAATAACACATATGGCCCTTGTGGGAGGTTAAACAGGTCTTGACTACCATTCATTGCATCTGTTGAACCACATTTGAAGAATGTTTACTGTCTTTTTTAGAGGCACAAATGTCTTTTTTAATCATTCATTCAGCAATCAGAACATTTATAGTTAAGGTGATGTAAGCTGCTTGTGTGGATGCGCAGCCGCTGTGTGGCAGTTCGCATTGCACATCATGTTCCAGCACAAACCAAGTTGAAATATTGACGAAACCAAACTACGCCATTTTATCACATAATAACATCTGATCCTCTTTTGGCCCACGCTGGTCTTGTGTAGCATGTAGCTTCCAGCATGTGTGCATCTGCAGAAGAATGCCAGTAATATGTAGGCAGTATGGTGTTATTGAATAAAACAGCAGATGCAGTCTCAGCATTTAAGTTGGCTCTAAAACTTGGTTGAGCAGCTTTGACCTGGACTGGAAAACCGTTCTCACTAGCCACTGTGTCCTGTGTTGCAAGGGTGCATTGTTTGTTGTTTTTGGAAAACAGAGAAAGACCATGCACGTTGCCATTCAGCACAAGGTCTTTAGGCAATTTTTTCCACCAACCTCTGCTATCACAAATTGCTGCAGCTCACAAAAACAACCAGGCTGACACTCAACTTTCAGAAAGGATTTGAGGAAAAATTCATAGAGCATTTAGAATAATCACTAAACTTTTCCCCTTTGTTTGAATAAATCGCAGCCTGTGAATAATTATCTCCACGAGAAAACGGAGCTGAGAACATGATGCTGTGTCCTTCAAAACAGCTTCATTCCAAAACACGTCTAATCTGCATTCCAGTCCGCCACAGATTGTAATTATGATATCTTGCGGTGTCATTGTGGAAGTTAGAGCTTATCAATTAATAGTTCTAACTATAATTACTGCTCTCTGGGATATTCATTGTTGAATTTTAGCGGACACAAATGATAAATGTGAATGAGAATTTCTTTTAATGTTATTTTGAAGGACATATGTAGGCCAGTTTTTAATTTTTTCTTCTATTCAAAAATGTGTGTTCAAGCCTGCTATGTCAGAGTTTCTACATGCTATTATAATATCCAGTAAAATACATGTACACAAATAGGTTACAAATGTAATACATGCACAATATTCTAAGAAAATGCTAATATGACTTACTGCATATCCAGTATTAACATTCAATTACAGTTGTATTTCTGGCTAATGCACCAAAGCTGGGGACACACTGCACATGTTTTTACAGTCGTGGCTGATTGTGAAAAGACTCAGACTACACATTAACCAACGTTGTTTTGAGATTGCCGTTATTCCCTGTCGCCTCGGGGCTATTTCTTGTGTCCCACTTCCTCTTTTCCCTTGGTTGTTGGCAACATGTGTTTGAGGTTGGGTTGGCAACCAGTACACACTACAAGACTGCCTAGTTGGCTCGCAAGATTTAAACATGTTTGAATTGCTGAGACCGAAGTCGGGCAGGTTCTGTTCTCCTCACACACTTATCGATTTGAGAGTGAACCCATCACTCACTGTTATGCCCCAGTCTTGGGGAGCAGGAGCATAACTTGATATGAATGGCGGACAGGATTTGAAAACTTGACAATTAGCTCACTCCAGCAAGAACCATTCCACACAAAGGGATAACGTAACAAATCAAAATTATCTTCAACCAGTTACTGCGGCAATGTCACTTCTTACTTTGGATCGATTGTATGTCAAAGTGAATCCATTTGATTCAGTGTTTTTATTCATCCAAAGACATAAAGTAATTTATATCAAAGTAAATAACCCAAATATATCACTCAAAATATTTAATATTTACCCCAAAATATATAACCCAAAGCTTCAGTCTATTAGCTGCTAGATATTTTCCACTGCAATTGTGCACAAGAAAGTGCAAATCAGTGTGTTTTCAATGTGCACATGCGTATGTTACTGTTAATGGAACAAAAGCCAAAGTAAATGTGAAATTTTACTCAAGTCATAATTTTCTCTGGATTAGCTAAATGCTGAGTTAGTGTTCTTACACACCGATTGAGAACACTACATATGTGGGTACGATCCCCTCATAGTTCTTACATCACCGCTTCACCAGCAGGATGATGCTGGTAGCCACCGCATAGTTACTTGGTACTAACTGGCTGTATTGGAAATGCTACCATTGTAACTTACGCTGTATTATAAATTGTTACCAGGTAAATAAATACATACTGTTTATTTTACATAACACCCATCAAGCCAAAAAAACTGAAGAAACTAAAAACAAAACATTTGGTGAGTTTGCATTGTCAGGTGACAATGACGAGCCTCCTATGAAGAGACATGGCAACTGGTTATATGCCAAAACTAATGGATATGATGGTATATAACCAAATATAATGTGGCCTTGCAAATGGGTTTCATAGAAAAGAAAAACTGTCTTAAAATGTGTCATATTTTTGTTAAATAAACAGCAGCAGACAGATTATGTCAGTGCAGCTTTCACTCTTGTCATATTATTCATTCACCTTTGTTTATGTTTTGCTTTGGTTTTTCCCAATATGTTGGCTTAATTAGGTTGCGTGAGGGCTATTCGAGGCACAAAGTCATGATTAAGCTGTGAAAAAGAACAAGACATGATGGCACTCTGGAAAGTTTAATTATATCAATTTAATTACAAGGGATTTTTAGAGCATAATTATGGTGAAATATTACGCGAGCGCGCTCCCTCAGACCTTTATCATGTTGAATCTTAGGATATTAATATAAATGTCTATGAAAAGTGGGTCAGCTTGGCCATATTTCCAAGGTAGCAGAGGTCATAGATACTTAGTTCATCAATGTCCAGGTCACCCAGAATATATCAGTTTTTCTATGTCATGCTTTATTGAGCCCCCCTCCCCACCCCTTTCTGAAATCATCATTCTATCAAGAAGTGTACGAGGCACAGAGGACCCATTAAATGCTGGAAACATAAATTAAAATATGGCAGACATGCAGTTTCTTCAGCCATTAAGTTTACTTATTGCACTAATAGTCAGACAGACGACATTAAAGGACGGTTCTCCATCATGAGGTATTAGATGATGAGCTCACTGTATTATTGAACACTGAAACAGAAGAAGATAGCCAGTCATAATAACACATTAAAACTCAGCCTGACTTTGTAATTAAGTCCATAGATGATATATTATTAATATATAAACATTTCCATCTGAGTCACTCTGAAAGCTCAACAAAGTCAGAGCATATCCATCAGTGCAGCAATGTGGCTGTGTAATTTTAGTATCTTAAATCGGGGGTTCTCAAACATCTCTCACCCTCGGACCCACATTATACCGTCATGGTGACCAACTTTCACTTAATTCAAACCAACCTTTTCATTAAAAAAAAGAAAAAAGAAGAAAAAACTCTGTCCATTGGTATAATAAACATACGGAAATAAACTCAGGAGGACCATGACAACAGCGTCCCACCCAGAATGGGCCCTCGACTCACTTATGGGTCGCGGCCCACCATTGACAATCATTGCTGCTCGATCTGCTGGATCTTAGGTCATCTGGAACTTGTTTGTTGTATGTTCCAAGAACAAGAACTAAGCAGGGTGAAGCAGCATCCAGTTATTATGCTCCTCACCTGTGGAACAAACTACCTGTAGATTTGAGGTCTCCTCAAACTGTTGGCTCCTTTAAATCAGAGCTAAAAACACTATTGTTTACTGCAGCGTATTCTTAAACACTTGCCTGCTGTACTCTATTGGACTCTGTTTGACTTGTGCTTTTAATTATTTTACCTCTCTTCTTGTCCTGCATCATCTTATTTTATCTTATTTGTGTTTTCTTTCTATTTCCATTTTTAATTGACCGTTTTTAATGTGTAATTTGTGTCTTGCTGATTTTAATGTTTATGTACAGCACTTTGAGTGACCTTGTGTTGAATTGTGCTATACAAATAAACTTGCCTTGCCTTGCTTTGCCTTGCCATTGCTGTCATACTATGCAGGACTTAATATGTGTGTCCCTTCTGCCAACTTGTAGCTGGAATTTAAACACTCTCATATGTCTTTTTTTAATCACTAACTGCGATGATTGCCGCATTAATGACAACTGCTATGTTTTGTTATTTCTCAACCACCACTAGTTCTGATGTGTTATATACCTGCTGTTCAATGGTCCTGAATTTGAACTAGCAACATGACCTTAGCTCTGTTTTTTCCAACCAATGTCCCCCATCTGGACTTAAGGACTTGTAACCCACACTTAACCCTCTGGGGCACCTTATCCCCCTCTACTGTGCTTGTCTGCACAGGCTGCACCTTGGGTCTTATCTGGTGTTGTAGATTCCTGCCTCTGTGGCTTTTGTGCTGCCGTAATTATAGTCTCTGTTGTATACTTCAGCCCCGCTTTTTCTAAACACTGGTCGGATTTCTTGTCTTGTCAGCTGGCCAAGCAACCAGAGATCTGTCGATTATACATCCCATGGAGCGGCTTGGTCTTCCACATTAGCTTTTCCTCCTTATCTCCCTTTGTGTTCTGGAGCTTAAGACACATTCAGCTGTTGAACTTTGTGTGGGTGAGGGGGGTTTGTTGATGTATGGATGCTTCTTGTTTCTTTCTGGATTGCGGCTCTGACACTAAACCCTCACCCTGCCTCTTTTCTGTGCTCAGGTTGCTAGACGTTGGGTCGAGTCCTCCGTGCATTGCAAGGAGCTTTTATGTCTTGACATTAACATCATCCATTTCCTCTTGTGTGTAGCCTACCATTCCAACTGTGTATCTTCTGACCGGCAGGGCTTATGTATTGATTGCAAAGATGTTGTTTTGTTTGTTCAGTTGGCTTTTCAGGATCCGCTGAACTCACTCATCATGGTAACCATTTGCCTTTGGGATCCTAAGACATTTGTAGGTGTCCTGAATATCTGCCATGTTCCCCTACGTGGGTCAACTCCTTCAGGTGTGATTATCTCCCCTCTCCATGTTGTTATTTTATTATTAAATTATAATCATCAATATAGGTGCTGGTAAGATGGAACAGTCGATATTTCAAAAATGTCTTCACATACACAGTCATCTATAACAACTAAGTAGATGATTTTTGCTCTGCGCTGCCATTAAACTGCATATTTGAGATGTACTTTTCTTTCTCATGTGGAGCTGTCACTTAATATACAAAAAAAACATCAATTAGAAATCAATCATCTTACCAAATCGGAAAATTTACATATGTTTCAAACTGACCTCATATAACTCTGCCACAACTTTCTTACACTCACTTTTCTTAATATTCGATTCACATGAACTCTCCACCCTGTGTTTCTCCCTCTTGCCTCTAAATGACTGTCATGAGTCATGTTATACATTTAAATGTTAAATACTGAGGTGGAGGTCATGAGCCATTTCCTACCACATCACCAGCTAATGGTTCGTATCTAAATAACCTTACCAGTCCATTCATATTCTCTTGGGTGGATATTAAGTCTCAAAAGAGAGCATTTACGCTGTTGTGAGTCCAGATTCCACTGTGGAGATCGATCATCAAAGTTTGAGTTGTTTGTTGTGGGAGACAGATTAGCTCTGCTGGGATGAGAAAACGTTTTTCTTAGGAAAGAGAGAAAATACGCTGTCAGTGAATAATAGAAGATACAACAATCGGTATGAAGTTTTATTCAGCTGTGTGATGGTACACATACCCACACAATACCGCCTTTGTCGACGACGATTTATGTTCCTGCACGAATTGGTTTGGGGACTAAAGAATGCCTAAAGCTAAAACGGTAAACAACATGTTCTGAAAACTGTAATGGTTAATACTATTCTGTGTTTCTGTAATTCTGAATCAATCTATATGCTTAAATCAGTGCAAGAACATATAGTTTCTGTTTGTGCAGACAGATTGTGGGGGAAGCAGTATTGGGAAAACAACATTGCTTGTCTGCCTTTAGCAAGCTATCAATTTGCTGCCCCTACCACACAAGTTAGAGTGTGACAGCCTGACTGTTACAGAGTGCTTCGGTTTTTTCTTAGGCTATTATAGATTAATCGATACACACATAAAACCTCACAAAATGATTCATTAATTTCACATAATTCCCTTTTTTTTCCTATCGTCAACATTGTAATCAAGTGTCAAAGCTGTGGATTTTAAGTGAGTGATCATCAGCATACTGGCACAGCTAAACTAATTCATTCTATCATAACATCAGTTACATCTGTGGTTTTTTTTCCTGTGGCAAGCTTATCATAGTACATAATAAATAATACATATATACCAAAACAAAAAAGGATATGTATCGTTTATGTGTGTCTATGGAATTCTGGTATGAAATGAAATGCCACATGTCACATTACCACCCCATAGAGATATACTGAATTCATGTCTAGCTATGAGAGCAAAGAGTGACGCTCATAAACTTTGATTTTCTTTCCTCAGATATCCATGGCTATGACAATGCCTGAATGGTGTGGTAAGTGAAAAACTATCATACAAAAAAAA
>CAESWR010000606.1:427957-442752 GCA_903171835.1 Mullus surmuletus | reverse complement strand
AAAAAAAAAAAAAAAGAGACAGAGAGAAAAGTCATTCAGCTCAGTTTTGTGATTATCTTTCTTTAAAGGTGCTCTATAGAACTTCGATTCCTCTCAGTCAGTAGGTGGCGCACTCACACTAAGCCGCTGTCGCTCCAACCTTCAATTGTACTAGTTGCCAGGTTGGCTAAATGTCTGCGGTGGACAAGCCGTGATGAGTCTTTCGTGGTAATGTAATGGATTCTTTCTTGTGTGCCCTATAACGTGATTACACACTGCAACAATCACCGTGTAAAACATATTTATATATCACAAAAAGCTGACGGTTATATGACAGCAAGTGGTCGTGCTATTTTCTTTTCACCGCTGAATGCGCCTGTAATTGTTTATAATTACGATCGTTTTGGTCAGCTGGCACCAACGCTCAAAAGCATCACCAATGTTTACTCTGGTTTCAGAGTAAACATTGGTGAAACATTGGTTCTGCTCCGTTGTTTGTCAAACAGGACTTGAGAGCAATACGGCGGGTACGAAGCCATTTCTTGACCGTGCTATGACCATAAACTGCACTAATGCTATTGGCTCAGAGACATTTCCTGTCGACATAGCCAGGACAGATGGAAATATTTTCACTTTTTGGACCCGTAAAAATGTATAGAAAAATTATTTTTGGACTAAAAAAATGTATTTTCCCGTAAAATTAAGATTTTTATCCTACACCCTTTTAGACCTTCTGTGGGTGTATTATTTTTCAAAAATTATCTGTTTAAATGTTCAGAAAACGGAGGAAGTATGACCCTGATTATTTAAAATGTTGGCTTTTCATGTATTGGTCCTGACGATGCTCCGTTGCCACAGTGTGTTGTCTGCAAAGAGGTGCTAGCTAACCACACTATGCGATCATGTAAACTCTGGCGTCTTATTGAAACGAAACACCAAAGTTTAAAGCCACAGGAGTTTTTTGATAGGAAATAGGGGGGGGGGGGGGGNNNTGCTATTGAGTTCTCCTAGGAGAGGCTCACTATTTCACACTTTGAAAATCCCTGCTTTAATGTGTATGGTTTTGGTCTTGTTTCAGTCTTGTTGACTTGTTGTCTTGGTAAAGTATTATACTTTGTTCCAAATTGCTCTGTGCACTATATGCTCAATTTGTGAGTGTACTTCTCAAAAATTAGCATTTTATGTCACTTGAAGGCGGATGGCATAATCTCAAAAAATTCTGCTTCAGTTTAGACATATTAATTAACGTGTGTTCCCTCATGCCGCAGCGGTCTCCTTCTGCCTCCTTCTGCCTCCTTCTGCCTCCTTCCTCCAGCTGATGGAAAGGTGCGCACAGTGATATGAACGGAGCGAAAATAGTACCAGTTGATTGCAAGGTCAGACTTTTTCACGGCAAAGAATTCGTGATGCAAATGGGTTACTCCTTTGAAAGCATGTTGTTTTTTGGAGCAAAACGCCTTATCCGTGTGACCCCAGCAACTAGACGGAACTACTTTCTGCAACACCGAAACAGGACTGGAACTCCATTCATGGGACCCAGTGGGGGAAAAGTCACGCTGATGAACGACACTGATGGTGCGGATCTCATACAACTTCAAAAAATCTGAACTATCCCTTTAACGTATTCAAGTATTCTTTATTCACAATTATGCTACATCATAACATATAGGAACTTGTTTTGGCATTATCAAAGTGCATATCTCTTTTCCAAAACAAATAATGAGTAATCATAATCCATAAATGTGATATCAATATTGATCAAAAATAAATCCTGATTATTATTTTGGCCATAATCGTGCAGCCCTACTCGCAGGAGTGACTTACACTGATAACTCAAATCTACTGCCTGACTGACTCCTTTAAGGATCATTTATTTCTCTCTCTGGGCTTTCTCTTAGTCCAAAGATATCTATAACCCCCCCACCCCCCCATACCAAATAGGTGTTCACCTTAGGTTTAAGCCCCAAAATAGATGATTGGACTGATTATCTCGACTTTAGGTGTGTGCAGCACTCAGGGGCCTTCTCAGTTTTTTCTTCTCCCTGTCGAGCTTTTGACGGAGCTGAACTTTTCTACAGTTGTGCTTACTTTGCTCATGATTAGGTAACTTTCAATATCATTTGAATAATGCTGACCATGTAATTTCACTGATTTATTTCACAGGTTAAGATCTAACAAAAGTAAAACCAACTGAGCCTGCAGAAATGCTTTGTGTAAATGTCTTTTTTCCTCAAAGGGGGGAATCAATATCATAATTGTTTTACAGCATCAGGCTCGGATGGCCACAGCTGTTGTGCTTGCTGGATTTGTTAGCACAGACTATATAACTTACGATACTACAATTATGAAACCGTAAAGAAGGTTAGGTAAAGAGCAAAGGGCTCAAATTCGTTAGCAAATTTGTGTGTGTTTTTCTTACACATTAGATTTGGACACAATACACTGGATTATGTTCTTTTGGTTTCTTTTCCATAACCTTAGATGAATGAGCTGGTATATTTATGATGCTGATATTTTGCATTTACGCAGCCTCAAAGGTCTCTTTGTGCTCTTTTAAGATAATTGATTGTTTGGGTCTTATTAAAGGCTGTGTATTTATTGCGGCTGCATGAGCTTGTGGAAGACAACCTTCAACCTTCAAATATTTATAATGTTTTGTCAAGTGGCGGAAGAGAATTCAAGGACCAATCGATTAGAATTGTGAAACTATAGTTTATTCAATGCTCTTAATCATTCTAACAATGGCTGGGCTGATGGTACGAAGATGGTATACTTGCCATAATGATTAGGGACTATCCCTGTAAGAAAAAAAAAAAAAAGATGTTTATGAAATTATGGGGCGAATATGCCTGTTTTTGCAGACTTTTTTGTCCCTGTAAGGTGAGGGATCTACTTTGGACTTGCATGTGTTTACAACAGTAACAGAAAACCATCTTAATTACTCTCCATTATATTTTTGAGATATTCAGTGCAAATAATGCATTATTCACAGTGCCGCTTTTCAATGTACTCTTGGATATGTTGTAAAATCACAGTTCAAGTCATACACTGCACAAATTGTACTAGTGCTGAACACTGAATACAGAGGTTCCAACAGAGGGACTGGGACAGATTTAAATGTAGGAAGGGCAGTTTAATTACTGTTTGGGGGGTTTCGAGTGAAAGAGCAGGGCAGAGTTCATACGCATCAGGTTGAGGAGGCAGGGGAGCAGACATTAGATGATCATGAAGCAATGGGAAGCAAGAGTTCGCATTGAGGACAGTGTGGGGAAATCTTTCAAGTGTGCAATTCAAAGATCATGAAGTGCTAGCTACCCCGCTGGCTCAAGGAAATGCCTTTTTTCAATACCGTAGGCTCAATGTGCCAGGTGTCAGATCGTGTCAAGTGAAGGGATGAATAAATCAGAGAACAGCAAGTCAGACCAGTGCCCGACCCATTATACAGAGAGAGACAGGCCAAGAGAAACCAACACAACCACAACAGGAGGAAATATCATCCCCATCGTGGCTATAAGAGCACTCTCATGTTTCTGTCAACAAGTGAACCTTGTCCCACCCAACTCATAAACCGCATACTACCACAATTAATTAGAGGAGGAAGTCCATTTAAATGCAGACTGTGTACAGCAAGTTCATAAGGCGCAAAGCTAATATATCTACATCGTAATTAAAGCAATACTGGATTGATGGTGTAGACTTGCAATGAGCCTCTTCACATCCACAAAAGAATGGGTGGCAGTCTGATCACATTGAGACTGTAAAAGCTAACATGAGGTGGCTTTCTTGATGTGTGTTCACAAAAGCTTCAAGATTTCAGTGAAGGAAAAGCAATCACAGGATAATCTAATTAAACTGAAGTTACTCATCTTTATATAGCTAGAGAGGTGATAACAAGGCAACCTCTTCTGAAAGATATTAATTGGGAGAATTATTAATATGTAGCACTACATGATAATCTGCTTTAATTAATTTTACTGATATCTTAATTGAGTCAGTTTAAATGATAACTCCCCAGTTGTGCCTCAACATACAATAACAAAAAGAAGCCTCGACCGCCGTCTCTGGCCCTGACCCTCTGACCCACTGACTCTGATCACACCCTTCCTCTCGCTCTCAGACCGTCGCTGAATAACCTCATCATATTCGGTTCTCTGTGCGTGTCAAAGATGCTTGACAGTCTTTGTGGCAGTAGACTAGCTCTCGGTCCACTCACAGTTGCCACACACAGCTTTTATACTGAAATGACTCCACACATGACTGCATTTATCTGGAGTCAGCCCTCGTCAATGTCAACACACTGTTTTCCCTCGGTGCAATAGTTTTTGTTTTTTATGGTTATACAGATGGAACGTGGACCATCAGCGGTAATTAAATATCAAACAAACATGAGTGCCATTTTCAGATCGGTCAGAGTTACTGGCCAGGTTTCCCGAAGCTCTCATGACAGTGGTGTCTATCAGCTGAGGCCAGATGGCTCCATTATGAAGGAGAGAGGAAAGTATGAAAAGCTTTGAGAAATACCTTTTTTAAATAGATCTCCTTAGTTATGATTGAGTATCTAAGGAGTGTCCCTTCTTTCGTAAAGATTTGTTATTATTGAGAAACAAGACCATTGATATTGAAACATCAGCTAGCAATTAGTTAGCTAATTATTTTGGAGTTAGCATAATCTCCAAAGAGTGTACTGAGAAAAATGTTGCAGAATTTTGAGATTGCAGGGGACTTTTTCTCTGTTGTCCTAAGAACAGTTGACTGCCATACCATATGTGACAAACAAAATAATCGGAATATCTTCACTCCATTACCGATTAAATTTATCACCAGTTGTGCATTTGAGGCTGTAGCACATTTAGCACATATGACATCGGAGAAAACATCTAGTGTGAATGTTAAAGAATAGACATATCCTGGAAAGATCTCCATCCTGGTATTTGGGATTCAGCGTGTTCACTCAGGTTTAGCTTTATCTGCTATTTGAGGATTAACACCTTCTGACAACAGCAAACATTGTGATTCCTCATTGTGTTTCCACAAGTCACACTTGGAATACCAATATGTTTTGCTCCAGTATCTAGGGAACAGATTGAGCGGGTTCAAGGCGCCCCTTTTTCACCTGTTTGAATTTCTGACTGTTAGGAAATAGTGATTCAATGACTTAGTTTCATTTTTGATGAGATGACCTAAACATATAGAAAATGAGTTCTGAAGTCATTTTCTACCAACTTTGGAATTGAAAATAATTTGATATTACCAGGCGACTCATTTGTACTCTGTGCAGTGAGTGATGGATTGACTATGAGTCAGTATCCTGAGGTTGTTGACTCAAAAGGGTGAATAGCTTCAATGGACTCTATGGGTTTCCTACATACACAGACAACCCATAATAGTCTTCTTTCTCTCTCCAGCACTTAATATTGGCGTTTGTCAGGGCCTATTAGACTGGCTGAACACACAGGGTCAAACTTGACAGATGCTGTGCCCCTGTCTCCTTGTCTCGGTTCTGATTGCCAAAAGAGGTTTTACAGAATGTGTCTGAACACTGTCTGCTCTATTCAGTTCAAAGGCTAGAGCTTTGCAAAAATAGATGTTTGGATTCAGAGGAAAAACACCTTTTTGAGAAAGCTTGGGTTTGTTGGTCTTTTTTGGCCTTCCACTGTCTATACCAAATAAATGTATTCTGTCAGAACCATCCAAACGTCTTAGGATTTGCTTTTTAAAGTGCTAATTTGCAATTAATTTCAGTAAATATCAAAGAGATGATTACGCATGATTCTACAGTTGTAGACACTGCTGCCTCACACAAAGAGGGGAGCAGATTTTGTGTTCTGGATCTATTTTCTCCAATAGACCAAAAACATGCAGGTCAGATGGGGACTCTACATTCTTCGCTGCTGACAGTAATTACTGTAAGAGTAACTGCTTTTCCATTCCTGTCGTATAACAAAAGACTGCTGACCAGTTCAGGTCCAGCCCCATCTCTTATCCTGTCACTGTGGTAGATAAGAATGTAACAGTCATTTAATTTTTCAGACAATATAATTTAATCCTTTTTCAGAGTTCTGCAAAATAAGTTAATTGTCATTTTTGTTATTTTGCTACAGTTATGAATGTGAAGATTATACAGCCATAGTATAATTGTTTGGGTGAATTTTATATTGATCTGTTGGTAATGCCTCAGGGCTCCAGTAGGGGTAAATGTGTTGTCTTCCTCACTCACTACAGATCACAAACTTTATAAAAAAGAGTATTGGCTGCTGGATTGCACGAAATATAGCATCTTGGTCCCGTCGTCTTGTCTATATAGATTTTCCCTTTTTCTTTTTTTTTTCTTTTACATATAACTTCTGTCTATTGTGTTATATCTTATATATGGACAAAAAATGTATTCATATATTGTTTCTTAATTTTTCAAATTATTAAAATAGCTGAGTAGTATATCTGCATCTTAGTTCTATATGTGTGTTTTGCAAAATACCCATCATCATACATCATATCACGTGCCAGAATAGTCTATTACTGTCAAGCCCGCTATGAATATTTGAATATGCGTGTGTCCTGTATCATACCTACATGTTGGTAGTGGCGTCTACTCTTTATTATGTCTATGCTACAGACAAGTGAAGGCAGGAGCTGTGGGTTGTGTTTCTTCATATTCTTTTAATATTCTTTCTGTTTAAGTTGATTGCCGTACACAAAGCACTATAAACTTAGCGACAAAAAATGGCAAAAATTGCTGTTTTGTTATTGTTGTTTATTGCAGGTGAAACAAGTTGAATTTCGTACTTTTATGTTGTTTACTAGTCAAGCTAACTACGTCACCATGTAAGGCTAAGCCAGCTGCTACTATTGTCTCGCCATAGCATTTGACTGTTGTTGTGCCATTGTAATGTTTGCATTTAACTTAGTTACAGAGAGACTTTCTGCAAAGTCCTTGAGAAAAATATTTAATATGAGAGTTTGTCTGTAAGGTGCTTAACCCTTAAGATTTCCTTCAAGAAACTTTCTCAATCATCCCTCAGAATGAAAAACGTCCTCTCCCTAAAAACTGCTGTGAAAATAACATATATTAATGTTTTTTCCACTTTAAATGCGTATATCTTAGTCAACTTAAGCCTGAAATATATCAAATATTAATATATAGTGGGGAATTTAACCCTCTAAAATGCCAGTTTGTTTATGTAACTGCAGTATTTTATTGAAAAAAAACATAACACATACATAACATAACACTTAAATAATTTCCATAAAACGCAATTCAAGTAGGATTTAAGTATTATTATCCTCAGATTAGCAGCAACATTGAATTGGAAGGCATTCGTTTTTTTTCTGCAGTGACAGATTGTTATAGCAAACTCTCTCATCAGTTCCTGCGGACAAAAAGTGTCTCCTTCCAAAAGACTTGAGGAAAAAAATAACATACATAACATATCATATATTGATTTTTTTTTCCAACTTAAAATTTACACAATCATCTACACAAAAAAACGTCCCCAGAATCTCTTCAGGGTTAGAAAAAATATATTTTTTTTACGGTAAGAAGAAACTTCATGTTTTTGCTCAAATACATAATGAATTAAGTTACAATTCATGTTGTGTACTGATTAAGAACATCATTTACATTATTTAGAAAGAGGCAAAAGAATAATTCAGTTGTGGAAAGCTGTGGTCCTGCGTGTATTCATAGGTCAGAAATATATGATTTTTGTTGCTCTGTATATAATTTAAACTATATACAGATGAGTAAAGGCAAGAGCTGTGTGCTGTGTTTCTTCATACTCTTCCCTTGCTATTTTCCCCTGTTTAAGGGCACAACATCACCACTGTGATTATCTCCAGGCTTGATGATGCGTTACACACCCCGTTTAATAGCACTAAGCACAGTCTGATAGTTGTAGGATCATGAGCACTCTCCACGGATACTGTTGTTTGCAAGATCAGACCCTCTCATTATGTGTTCACTAGCTTTCTCTCTTTTTTATTTTCTCTCCGATTTTAAATACAGCATATTGTCAGGTCCCACAAAGTGTCTGTCTTATTTACATGCAGTCAAATAATCCTTTTCTAACCAGAATATTAACAATAACCCGGTTCTGTGCGGGCATGTAAACACTAATAATCCGTTTTAATAAAACCCAATCTACAAGGATCTACTTGTAAACATGGCCAAACACAAAAAACAACACCACGTCACACTTTTGCGGTGAGGAAGAAGCTAATCACTTCTTAAGTGTGAGGAAAGACACAAATATCATGGCATCTGTAGATGGTACAAAAGTACCAGGATAGCTAGATCCACAAAAGGGTGAGCACAAAGTTACACCAAGCAGGGTATGTATGAGACACAGGTGTGATCGGGATATCCTAAATGATTACAACACATGTAAACAGGTTGTTCCCAATGTTTCAGTAACCAGAATATGTACCTTAACCTGAATATTGACTACATGTAACCTGTGTGATTGCCTGTTTGTCAGAAGAGATCCCCCGTATTTCCTTGTGTTTCCCGGGTTTTCCCGTGTTGACTCTGTTTTTGGCTTTAGGATCAGCTACCATACCTCACGTCGTTGAACCTTTACCTGCTCTGGACTGGTTGCCTGTTGCCAGGTCATGGACTGTAAATAAAAGGCTCTGATTCCACCTTTCCAACTTGGCTCGGCTCTGTGGATCCAATTTGGCAGTGTGGCTCTGATACATATTGGTCTGCAATAGCCATTTGTCAACATGTTACGGAAAAGACAGACACCAAATTAATCAAATTAAGCTGTAGGTCCAAACTTGGTTGGTAATGTTGTCTATCAATAGATAGAAGGAAGCACTCGAAGCACTCAATAGGTGATTGAAGAATAGACTTTCAATAAAAAGTTGTGGGCGAGAAGATGCAGAGTTAGTAACACCATTGATGAGATATGAATGTGTACAGATGGAAAGGCAGATGAGGTGAGAGAAGCTGATGCATCATGGGAAGTCCCCAGGCAGTTTTGGCCTAACAGCATAACGATAGGAGATGAGAACAGCTATAAGATTTATCAAAGAAAAGAAACAAGAAAAATGTAGCATAATTCAGCTTCAGAACTTCACCTTCGCAGAACGCACACAAGAAATCCGTCCTGAGTCTTTTATCCAACACAAACATAATCTTGGTGACCTCACTGCCATCTTCTCTAGCGCTCAATGTCGGTTCTCCAATTTCCGAGTCAGCCACTGGTACGTCACTCCCATTTATTCTTGGGCTCTCACCATAAGCCCTTTCTTCCCACTGCCCAAAAATTGTGGGTTAACCCGGGATGACAAGGGTCCTTTCGGCAGTGGGAAAGGGTTTGCTCAGCATTTCAAATGACCCTGCAAGTGACATGGCTCAGCTTGAGTTGGAACAGCTGACCCACGTTAATCTGCTACTTTACCTGATGGTGTAACATGCTGTTTTTGCCTCAGCCACACATTCCATCCGCTGCTGACATTTGATGTTGGTGCAGACGAGGCAGACAGCCAAAGGCAGGCGGCAGATATACAGTACGCCTCTTTAAATCTCCGACATAATGATTCTGATTTGGCTCCTTGCCAACAGAAAAGCAAACCAGCTCCTCTGAGGTGTCTAAATTGATCTAACTAAGATCGAGCACAAGCTCTGAATGATAACTGGGTTGTTTCTGGTCCTCGACAGCAGAAAACAGCGCTGGAAGCGCCCCTAAACCAGCTCTCAGGCAGGGTGGCAGTGACTACATCTACATGTAGTCAATAATCAGGTTAAAGGGATAGTTCAGATGTTTTGACATGAAGTTGTATGAGATCCTCACGATCAGTGTTGTTCATCAGCAGTGCAGTGACTTGTTCCCCACTGCGTCCCGTGAGCGGAGTTCCGGCTCGGTTTCGGTGTTACATAAAGTGGTTCCGTCTAGTTGCTGGGGACACACAAATAAAACGTTTTTGCTCCAAAAAACAAAATGTGTTCAAAAGAGTAATTCATTTGCATCACCAATTCCTTGCCGTGAAAAAATCTGACTTTACAACAACCGGCACTACTTTCCCTCCGTTCATATCACCTCGCCGGGCCGGAACTCACGGGATGCAGTGGGGGAAAGTCACTGCTGATGAATGACACTGATGGTGAGGAGTTCGTACAACTTTATGTCAAAAAATCTGATCTATCCCTTTAAGGTACATATTCCAGTCACTGAAACATTGGGAATAACCCCTTTACATACATGAGGAAACAGGGTTATTCGTGTATACATGGTCATTGTAATCAATTGTGATATCCCGATCGACCAGCAATGCACGGAGATCGCCTCGTACAAACCCTGCTTGGTGTGACTTTACGCTCACCTTTGTGTGGATCTGGCTATCTCGGTACTTTCTACCACCTCCAAAAAAGTCTTTCATCACACTGAAGTGATTGGCTTCCTGGTAACTACTATGCAGCTCATCTGCTGGAAATCAGACCCAGGTCTGCTGGCAGTGGGGCAGTGTTGAAATGTCGAATGAAGGAAGGGTGACCTGTTTAAAAAAATTCTGTGGAAAAGCAGCGGAGAGAGGAAGTCTGCCGCCTTGACCCACAGTGGAAGATGGAAACAGGAAGAGGATGATGGCTGAAAGTTTGCCTCTATCAGTGCTCTTGGGAGATTTTCCATTAATGCCCTGGTGCCTGTTGCCTGGTTTTGTTGAAGATCATTTTAAAGTGATGTGTGGAAAGAAAAACTTGTCCAGTGTCCACACGATTGAACAATTTTCAGGGAATCCTGGAAGCAGGCTGAATATTAAAAACTGCAGGAAATAACAAATGCTGTTTTTTTCATACACCTTTTAGATTACTACTTACTCTCCCTTTTGACCGTTTTTAAAAGGAAGCACGTGTCTATTGCCTGTAGGTGTTTATCATTTTCTCACTTACAAAATGTGTATTAAAATCACTCCAACAGAACACACAAGTATACATAATCAAGAGGTGACTATTAAAGTAAAAACAGAAAACAGGAATTATATGGGGAGTTTTTATCTTTATATCAGTCTTTGTATCAGAATCACCAATTTTATGGAAGTAGAAAGATAGAAACAAGACACGTATCTAGTCTCTATACATACAAATACTTGTGATGCAGGAATCTTAAGTTGACTGAAGGCATCTAATAGTTAATTTGCACTGTGCTTCAACTACACTTTAGTTGTACACGTATGAGCCAAGGTCCACACCACAGCCAGGACATTCCCCTCACTACAACTTATTGCAACCTCAAAGTGTGCTTAAAATGTCTTTGTTCTTCAAAATTAATTAACAGAAAGGAACCCTATTTGTCAGAACAAACAACTTGCATGGTAATTGTTTGGGTTACATAATAGCACAAATACCTTGTTGCCTTCTTTTCTATCACACATATTGTGACAGTATAGTATAGTTGAATGTTTTTTTTCAGTTTGACTTCATCTAAACCAAACTAACATTAGTATAATTTCATAGTTTGACTTTGTGTATAGCTAATTGAATACAAAATCTATAAACCATATATCAAGGGTTTCAAACCACTGTTGTGTGTTTAAATGCTAATTGGCTGATGGGAGAATATTTAGAACACCCACTTTCATTGGAAATCATGATGAGGGATTCACATACCAGCCTTCACATATATGTTTGAGCCTGAGGATCAGCATTAAGTAGGATTTGCTTCTACTTCTTAATAGCATTATTATTATTTCATTTAAGTCTGTTTGTGCACACACACTTATTCTTCCCCAAAACCTAACCCAAAAACCACCTCCTCTGCTTCGACTGCAGCACAAGAGAAATAATTTATCAACGAACTCTAGAGTTGAAAAATGACAAAAATGTCCAGTCAATTTTGTTTTCTGCCTTCAAATGTCAAAATGCGAAAAATCAAATGGAAACATGGAAGGAAGTGATAAAGAAGGGGAGAAAAGATTAAACTATGGATAAACATGACATGGAAGTAATGATGGCTAAGAGGATTAGATATTCATATGGTCTATTTTTGTACTGGCACAGGTTTAGTTCAAGTTCAAATCCTGGAGCAACAGCATTTCCGTGCCGCACAAGGGGCTCTGCAGGCATTCTCCAATTTGGTTGATAGGAATGGCTCATGAAGATGTTTCTGGCACAGAGTCATTTTTATGTCGGAAAGGTGCACTGCGATCACGCCGGCTCAGACCACGTCTACTCCCGGCACAGCTGAGCTTCAGCGTGTGCACACACTGACACATCCAAAACAGGTTTAGCAAATGTCCGGTGTATTATTCATATATGAATAACAGGTCCTCAAATGCAACCTTCTGAATCATTTAATAATTGATTTATCCAATTGATTCTTGTACACTGCATCTGACGTCAATCAAAGGCGGTAGGCATCATAACACACAGAAAAATAACTTGTCTATAGCAGTTTACATACATTAGATAAATCCCGAATGCATTCTTTTTCAACTGATATGAAGCGGAGTGTAATGACAGTCCTCTGTGAATGTTATGACCAACACTAGACTGAAAACGTCAATTCTTGCCCAAACACTGCCATGTTTGTGTCTGTTGTCTCATATTCACTTAGTGTGTTACATATTTATTCAAGGTTTAAACAGATGTTCAGAGCCAGCGAAATAACCTGTTATTTGTCCTTCGGTCTATGAGCTGGATGTAGCCTGAAGGACAATAAAGTCTAAATCTGAGTCTGAAGATGTGAGAGATCATACCACTTGACCATGCCACTGGATTACTTGTTTGACTCAAGGAAACTTCAACATTGACTCTCAAGGAAAAGGTCAAACTGGGGTTAAACCTGCAACCGTCTCAGCATCCGCACAATGCTGTGATATGGCATCATGAGCTATTTCCAGCATGTGAGCAACGTGATGCAGTCTCCAGTATGCATGTAGAAAGTCAGAGAGCTATACTTGAAAGGTTCACTGTTATGGGTCTTACTCTTGCAGTGACTGTAGCCACAGAACTTTTCAAAAACCTAACAAATCCTGCCACTGGTTTACTATTTCACAGCAAACCCTGAAGTGGCCTTTCAGGTTTCCCAAATTATTGAGTGCTTATAGAACCTGGCCGATTGCTACAGTTATATTTTGGTTCTTTGAAGTGTTTGATATCCCTTTCACCGTTAATGCAGGACCGGAACATTTTTTGTTGGATCTGTTAGTCTAACTTTTAGAGCTGGCCTCTTAAACTTTTACTAACTAGACTTTTGATCTAAATTAAATTCCAGGAATAAAATGTCCCCTCGGACAAAACATGGTGAAAAAGACGTTGGTCTAGGAACAGATCATAGTGAACCACATGCAGTTTGTCTCTAAGAAATGTTAGGCTTTCCTGTGAACTGGGAAAAATGAGGCATGTAGCACAGAGGCTAAGACAAACGTTTTGATTGGTGTGGTGGTGGTGGTCTAGGTGTTTTTAGGATGAAAAAAAGGGGGGGGGGAAAGAGGGCACAAAAGCAATGGAGCCTAAATACAGCTTATCTGATCTTATCTTGAAGATCAGATAAATGGATAATACGTTTAGTCCACAGGTATAAAAGTTAATTAAAAATGATTAAAATTGACTAAATACAGAAAAATGTATTTGAAGCTACGTCAAGGTAATAGTGATGTCAGTTGTGGGTTAAAAAGCTGAGATAAATCTGCCAAAATGCTCACCAAAATATCTTTCTAAGATAAGATAAATCTAAGATATCTTTCTAAGATATTTTGATGAGCATTTTGGCAGATAATTTGGCTTAGGTGCGCAGGTTTGTTATTTGGTAATTTTGTATCACATTTGTTGAACCAGTTCTGTCAAACTTCCACAAACTTCAGTAATGCCTATGCTTTATTGTAAAATATTAAAATGTTTTCACTGAAATGGACTTTTAGTTAAAGATTGATGATTTAATATCATCAATGTATTGATAATTTAGTCAAAGCTCCATGCATGGCGTTAGTGAAAAGAGAGATTTTCTTATTTCTACACACTTTTAAGTGGTTTTATTCCACATAACGGACTTCTTATTTATGGCTTTAACATAAACTTAGTGGCACAAACTGGACTAAAGGCCCTATTCCACCAGACGCAGAACTGACACAGCACGGAGACACCATTGTCATGCGGTCATAAATTACATGATGCCGCTGGGAGTGTGACAACACCAACAATATTTCGGAATGAGCAGATGGAATACCTTTTGTCCGTCATTGCAGATCAGTCTCTCCCCAATGTCTGCAGTATGCAGTCTTTTCCGTGTGGCCTGTGTTGATGATGTCAATGCTCTGGGACGGATCTCCCTGGGACTAGGATGTTGGGGGCATTTCCCTCACCCTCAAGGTCATGCCAGGCCTGGAGATCCAGGAGCATTGGAATGCAATTTTTCTCCCATCCTGCCATGGCATGTGGAGCAGCTGCCTGATCGCTGTCTTCCATTGTTTCAGTTGCACGATGTAACGCTCATTTTTGGAATTCTTTGCATCAAACAAAAAAGTAGTGATAGAGCGTTCTCCTCTTTCAGCATTAGCTCTGTAATTTCAGAGTTGTCTAGCACCTTGGCAGTACGCTAGCTGCTGTCTCCCAGCTTGCTTTGCATATGTCAATTGAAACATAAAAAAAGACATATTACTTTGGACAATTATGTGACGTTTTTTTCATGTAGTTGTGATACGTGTTTGTGTGATGCTCTGTTCGTATGTTACTTTAAATGTATTATCTATGTATGTTAGATGATATTTGTTGAAAATTACCAAAGTGCAAGACAAATTTCAAAGAATTTCAAAGTAAATTCAATTCAATTCAATTCCAATAGTAGAGGGATCATTCATCATTTTTCCAGTAAAAAAAAAAA
>CAESWR010000606.1:412527-425084 GCA_903171835.1 Mullus surmuletus | reverse complement strand
TATGTTGTCTCATAATTTGAGAACAGGCTATTAAACACTAATGTGAAAGAAAGTATATTAGTATATCATCAAATTAGTATATTGGTTAGTAGTACGTATATTACATTAGTAGTAAGTATATATCATTTAACCATAATGTTGCTCAAATAATCAGTCCCTCCAGGATTTTGTGAGCTTTTTTGAGGTTGTTGCGGACTAAATTGCCTGATGTTGCTAGAACTTTTCCAAAAAATTTGCGAAGAAAGTTGTTTGTGAAAGATGGGATAAATCGTTGCTATTTTCCTTTTTAGTAATTAGAATTGATTAATATGTTAAACATTAAGTTATTACTGAAAAAACATGAATTCAGTCAGGATCACTTTGTCAAAATTAAACTTTATTTGCGCAAGTTAAATTTGGCGGTGTGGTTCTGTTCTGGACCCCCTGCTCTTCCACACGTAGAAGCCTTTCAAGAGCCAACGTGACAGGCGAAAGCAGGGCGCGCAGCGTAAGGTTCTGTTCGGGACCCCCCTGCTCTCCTTGCGCTCGTGTGGGAGGCCAGAGGCAGGAAGAGCACACATTCCTGCCCTTCACGAGCCATCGTGATAAGCAACAGCAGGGGGCACCGCAGACAGAACCGGAGCAACATCAAGAAAACAGATAAACGGAGAACACCGGAGGAGCTGGGGTGGAGGTGGGTTGCTAAATGGCCGGCAGAGGAAGCACAGAAAGACGCCAAGCTAGGGCAGATTTCAGTAGGGCACAGTGAAGGCAGCAGTCCGATAGGAAGCTGAGAAGAAGTCAGCTGAGCCATCAGCTGATTGGGCTAGCTGCTCGCTGTTGACAGCTAATTTAGGCTCGATGTCGTGACCTTCCGCAACAAACGCTATGCTCGATTTAAAAGAATGAAGGCATTGAGAAATGGTCCGATGAATAACCTTACCAGCATGGTTTTAGTATTAGATAAGCAGGACTACAACAATGCTGCAAATTAGGCCTTACTTATTCAAATGCACCATGGTAGCCTAAAGCCCAGTTTATACTCCTACATTGCGTCACTGCGGGGGTGGAGCCTCATCATATTTCTGTGTCGGGGTTGAGTGACGCGCTGCACGTCACCGTGAGTTGCAAACTATAGAAGTGGATATCTGGCGACTGTGGAAGCTACTAAACTGCTCAGGTAGCCTGAATTCGCATGGATTGGTTGAATTTGCGTTTATGCTTTATATCCGCTGGAGGGTCTGAATAATGCTTTAAACACATTTTAGCTTCACCTGTTTTATGGCTTACCTACCTGTATATTCACTGTCAACACTAATCACAGAAAAGTGCTCTAAATGCACTTCTGAGAGCAGACACCCTCAAGCCTTACTACAGGGGTACGTAATCACAAACAGGTAGTTAAAGGATTGTAGTTCTTTGCACATCTCCTCTACCAGCCAAAGAGCTCCACTACCTTTTTCGTTCACTTGTTCCAAACCATGCACAATGGAAAAACCCAGTCACGTGTCATGTTCACCCGTGTAATTCTGCAGCAGATGGCTGGAGAAAGTCTAATTGGGCACTGAGAACCATGTTGACTTTGTTATCTACGACTATAGCGCCGTTTTTGCGGGCAATGCCCCATTCAGCCGTTACATTATAATGTAATCCAAAACACTCATCCACATTGTATTTTCTTCCAAGTTACTGTTTTGCCACATAATGTTGACTCGTCTGTCAGAGCCACTTGCTCCCATCAAATAATTTTTCTGTCTAATCACATTGTAATATTAGCTGCCTGCATTTCCAGCACACCTTCTAATGAGTATTTGATCTAATGCATTCAATTTCTTTGTGTTGTCTACTCAAAGGATACATTCACAAATCATTAAGCAAAAAGAAGAGAGTGAGGAGTGTGTGTGAGCAGGTGGTCGGGGTGGTGGATGGGTCACACAAACACGAGACTGCTGTTCCGTCCCCGTGGAGACGCGATGTTTAGGCTGATGTTCGAGACAGATGTTCATTCATCTCCAACTGCCAGAATTGAGTCCAAAACTCTTTTTTTCGTCTTTTAATGCCAAGCGTCTCCTCTACAAGAGTGCTTACTTGACTCTCTCATTATAAAACGTCGATAATTCAAATTCAGGATTAGAAATCTTTTAATGAAATGAGGAAAAAGGTCAGGTCCCAGAAACAAATCCAGAAGTTGCCTCAAATGCAGAAACACAAAAGCAAAGTCTCATGGTGGGTGTCAGGGCTTTTCCTAGAATGTGCATACACATAATATATCATACTAACTGCAGAGCCACAAAGCTCATGAGTTATTTCTGATGTTAAGTCATTGACAAATAATAGAACTGCATGGATTTGTTTTAGTTGAAAAAAGGTCACTTAGCAATTTCCTGGTGGCGTATTGATTTCCTCCATCCTTTCTTACTGATGAGAGCTCTCACACTGTCTGCAGACACTTGCAGAGCCTGAAAGGGGATTATGACCCTCTCTTGGATTGTAGTTTTTCCGTAAAGCATAAAATAAAACAAAACGTCCACACTTCTTTGGTGTTAGACTTTGCTTTTGGTCCAGATGAGGGACTCTTTTGTTGTAATACTTCAGAATGCTACAGCAGCAACAAAAGCCATCGTACTTCTGGTAAAATATTCATTTTTAGAGGTGAATCCACACAATCTTTTGTCAGTATGGAGAGAAGCTGTCACATTGATCGCCTAAAACAATCTTCCTTTGGCCGCTGTCAAGTCTCATTGCACACTGAGATGTTGCAGTGTCTGTGTGTGTATGTGTGTGTGTGTGTGTGTGTGCTTTGCACTTTTACAAAAAATAGATGAGGGGTTGAGCGTCCCTCAAATGCTTTGTTGACCTTGTTAAGCTTTATCCTCCGCTCTCTCTCTCACTCTTGTCCTTTTTGTCTTTCTGTGTTGTACCATGCTGATGTAAAGTTGAGAAGACAGTTTCCACTGGGTTGTGTCCTCTAATGGATGCTGTTCGCCCATTTCCCCCCTGCCACACACACACACACACAAGGTCTAAATATCCACACCAGTAAAGCCCCTTTCACATTGCACAAAAAACCCACGTTGTCCCGGATGAACGCATGTTTTCAGTAGTGTGAAAGGGTTGTCACGGCATTTCAAAAAGCGTCCACCGACCCTCCAAGCGACCTGGGAGTTTAGTGGCCGCAGTCCAGCCGGCTGGCAGTGGTTCGCCGGGCTGTGAGTGTCCAGACCCCCCGTCGGACATCCAGGCACCACCGTGTCCCCGCGGAGGATGATGTGACGGACATCCAGGCGTTTGATCACATGTCAGAGGGTACTCTGTATGGAGAAACGCTGCCTCTTTATTCGTGTTTAGAAGACGCATGTTGATAGCCGCGGTCTTTGTTTACTTCCGCGATCGACGCTTCAGCATGACGAGAGAAAAAAACACCGGCACGCAGCCCTCACAGCGGGAGGTCAGACTGCTGGTAGCTTGAAAGTGCCCTAAATGCCGAGCAAAGGATCCTGGTTAGAAAAACCTGCATCAACGCCCACATTTTGGTGTGAAAGAGGTATTATAGTCCTCTGCCCGACAATCATTCGTGTTTCTTTTGTGCATTCAGCTTTTATATGAATGTGTACCTCTTTTATCAGGCCCCTGACTCCTGCTCTGTAGTTTCTTACAAAGTGCAGCCGTTAGCGCCTTTGTTTGGTTTGCTGTGCACACAGCCCGGGAGGTTGGGAGTTCTGTTTAACAAGTATTTATTTGTGCTCACCAAGGAGTCCAGCGAGGAAAAACAGAAGGCGGTGCGTGGGCCTCGTGGGAGGGGCTGAACTTGCCGGAGAAAAGGATTTGCAAATCATTGAGGGATGGGGAAATTGTTGACACCGCGGAATTTGAGCAGAAAAACACAAGATTCCGACTGTAATGTCTCTAAAATGCACAGGTTGCAAACACACACCGCATGTGAGGGGGGGAACTGCAAAGAGCCTGCTGTGGGATCCTGCTTCATTATGTGTATTTTAGCTTTCTTTATTCAGTCATTTACACTGCTGTGATTAGTTGAACTATGTAGACAAACAATATAAAACTTCCACTGCTTAGTTTAACATTGTTATTGTGGTGCACAGAAAAACAGAAGAAACAGAAAAAAAACAGCCACATGGTGCTGAAGTTGGGAAGCGTATTGCTGTCACACCAGAACCAATATATTTATTTACTTATTTATTTATTTATAGGGAGGGATGAAGTATCTTCAGACGTATGTGCAGATAGGGGACCTCTATGCGTGTCACCATGCTATAAGAAGAGTCATGTGATCTCTGGGGGTCTGTGCTGCATACAATGTGCAAGTAAAGAGCCACAAAACTATCTTGGACATGTGTGAGTCTTTTTTGATTGTGCTTGGGCCACTATGTTATCATTTTCTTATTTACATGATGAATTGCAATGAATGCATGAAACATTGTAAAAATGTATCACAGCATGAAAAGTCACATCAGATGGATTTATTACTTTGATACAGTGCTGGTGTTTTTGTTTGTTTGTTTGTTTTTAATTCTACTCATGTCAACATCTATGAGGGGGTAACGTCGATGAGGATTGAGAAAGAAGGTGGGAAGGCTGACTTGGTAGACTTCAGTAGACGTGCTTCCAGCAGCACATTTCCCCACACAACAACCATAAGGCAAAGGAATCAAGACATTATACAATTAGATTTAAAGCCTTTTTACAAAACAAAGCTGCTTAATGAAAAGTACGTCAACCCTGAACCAACAAAATATATTCTCTCACCCAATCTCAGCCACTTGGTCCCACCAACATTCATCTGTTCATCTGTTTGTCCATCTGCACACCATGTGTTGATTCAAATTGTTTCATATTATCATGTATACATTTCTATCACCTATGATTTGAGACGCATCCTGTTATAGCATGAACCTTAAACTCATTTGCCATGTTATAACCACATTGTGAGAAAAAAAAAATCCCACTATAACATGATACTTGCTGTTTTTGGTTTTATTGTTTGTTTGTTTTTCATTAAAATGCTTGCTTGCTGGTGTCAGCTGGCATCTAGAGTAATGTGTTGAATCATTAAAAAAATTATCCTCACTGTCATTTGTACCTTAAACAAATAACAGTGATGATAAAAAAGAGATGATAGTAAAGAAATAGTCAAATATCAAACAGTTAGTTCAATGGGCAGAAACCAGACATGATGTAACAATGTAATTAAGTAAGTTTGTAAGTAAGTAAGTAAATAAGTAAGTAAGCATACATCATGGTTTACCATCATGGTTTATCGTCTGTCTGTCGGGAAGTCTTTTTTCAAAAATTCTGTTCAACATATTGGAAAGTGTCCCCAACTAGTCGCTGAGGCCAGTCGCTCTCACTAACATAATTCTGTGAAGCAAATGTAGACAGTTGGCTTTACTCCAAAGGTTTTGAACGGTGCTGTGGCATCCTCACCCTCCACTTGTTGCTTAGCAACTTCGGAGTAGCCACAGTATTCCAGAATGTCTCGGATGGACAAGATATAATCCTTCTTTAAAACAGGATAGTATTAATTCTTTAGCTCCAAAGGCAATGACCAAGGGATTTATTGGGGTGTAAACTGTGACATATGACAAATGACTTTATATCCCAGAAGTACATGTGCACAGGTAAATCTTAGATAGGAATAACTGTAGTATCCTGCCAGTACTCTTATGGAAAAAAATCAATAACTGGAAACATGCTCAATATGCAAAAGGATGTGAAATGCTTCCTCACTGAATTATTACTTAGAAGTTACCCAATGCAGCTTTAATGCAAACATTTGGAATCCCTTTGAAAATGCTATAATTTGTGTTTTGGCATGTAAAACCAGCCATTATGTTTGCAAATGCTATACTATGATGAAAAAAAACAAACTTTGGAACTGCTCAATGATGTATTTTGTTTTTCTTAACAGGCATTTATTACATCCCCAAAAATCCATCTTAGTCTTTTAATATTTGAATATGGGATTTGGCCTCATTGTGTGCAAAGCTGCTTTAAAATCCACCCACAGATTCTCTAAAAGTATGTAACCATGTAAGTAACTGTGCATTATGTTCACTGAAACCAATGTATGATTCTACATCTCCCAGAAAGCCTCTGATGTGATATTAGTTTATGATTAACTGATATCAGAATTAAATAATTTCATATATTCACAAAAGGCTCGTATATAAATGACAGATTATGCATTTTATGCACAGCAGTGTTTGGTTTTATGATGTGTAGGACAGCTATTGATCTGTGTCAGCTTGAGTTCTGATGAGGACCAGACGGAACATCTGCGTCACTCTCATTGCAACATCTTTGCATTAGTTACCTGTCTGTTTGGGAATTCATGTCAAGATTCTTTAATAGGTTTTTAAAAAACTTAATGACTTCACCCCATGTTACCTATCAGATGCAGTTACAAAATAAGTGGTTGAAAATTCCCTCTGCATTTGAAACTTGAAATCTATAATGAATGAGGAACTATTTGTAAATCAAAAATGTCCCTATACATTTGTTTCCTCTTGGAAGAGCTCTAAGTGTCCTGACTTCAAAAACACACAATATTTGTGAGCAAAATCTGGACACCACAGACAAAATCAAACTATAATGATACTTAAACAATTCTGTACTAAGATTAAGTTAAGCTCCTCCTTTGTGTGATTCTAAATCTCACATTCGATAAACACGTCCTGGTTTATATTCAATCTCTTGTTTGAGGTTGTGAAACTCGACCCTTTGGGAATCTTCTGGTGCCACTTATTTTCTGTGGAGCTGCAGTCACAATGATGAACCTGAAGTTCCACTGGTCCAACCACTGTTGCTGGACTGCAGGCCATCTGTTGTCCTTCTCTGCTGCTCACAAGCCCCCACCCCCAGGCTTCTGCCAGAGGTGTTCAGCTGTGCTCCCAGACCCCCAGGCTGCCCTCCTGAGGTTCCCTGGTTTGCCCCTGTCCAGCCCCCTCCAGTGAAAATATGAATCAAGACACTGTAGATTGTCATCAGATTTTATTAGGAAGTGCTCCATATAAAAGATAACGAAAAAAACCAAACAAACTCATTAACAATCACTGCATGTCTCCGGGTTTAACTGCCATATTGGAATTCAGGGAAAGTAAGTGCGGTTACATGCACACTTGACTACAATCAGACCAGAGAACTCTGATTCATGTTTTTCCTTTTTATTGTGCAATGAGAGAATACAGTGACATGGACAAACAACATTTCAGGCTGTGTATGTGTGTGTGTGTGTGAGTGTGTGTGTGTGTCTGTGTGTGTGTGTTATAGAGTATAACTTTTCACAGCTGCATTAGTACAAAGATAATTATGATAATTGATTGAATTGATTGAATTAAGGGAATAATAATAAAATAATACTAATAAATACTACAATTATCAGACAGTCAAAAGGAACAATAATAATAATAATGAAAATACTAATGAAAGAAGAGAGAAAAAAAAACTTTATTTATTTTGTAATAATAATAATGATAATGATGATAATAAATATTTTTTAAATATAAATATAGGGTGCCTTGTGCCGGTACTGATCTGCAGTGGGCCAGTCTGTAGCCCTCTTTCTTTGATATCTTATAGAACATCTTCTTAAATGTTTAAATTCTTATAATAACAATAACGATTTTAATATAAAGTAAAGACTCATTAACAGACTAACAAGAGCCAGCCTCTTGTCCCCAAGCCCACCCCGTATATATATATATATATATATATATATATATATATATATATATATATATTACTATGGACTGACTTGTTTATGATTTGTTTGTTCGTGTTTCCCCTCTCCCTTTTCTAATCTGTTGTGTAGTGCACTAAAAAAGAAGGTGATGTGCCAAACAAGGATATTCCAGGGTTAGGTTAGAGGGAGCATAAAGCGAACGGGGCATTGGGGAGGCCAGAGGTCAAGGCCCATAGAAATAATATCCATAACAATAATAATAATAATGATGATTGCCTCATCATGGAGAGAGAAGGAAAGTAAAATTGAAAGTAAATTGTGGTTGTTTATGCTTTGGATCGTTGGATGTTATTATCATGATTACTATGGGAGAAACATACTCAGTGTTGACTGATAACAATTAAAACAATCATAAATGTGGTCGTAATAGTCACATATGTCTTCATAAACATGCATTATATAATAAACATCAGAACGACAAAAGTCACAATAATAATTACAGTAATCATAGTTGTTATAACATTCATAGTAACCCTATTAATTATATAATGATAAAAGTAATAGGGAGTAGGAATAATATAATATAGTCATATTCATCGTAAAAACAAACAAAACAAAAAAAGGGGTAATAATAATAATCATAACCGATAATAGCTGTTGTACTGAATATATAGTGAGAGTAAGAAAGAGAGAAAGAAAAAGAGAAAGAGAGAGGGGAAGAAAAGAGAAAAAGAAAAAAAAGGAGAAAGAGCAGAGATAAAGTAAGAGAGACCACAACAAAAGAATATAGAAAATAAGGTGCGTGAGCTTGTGGAGAGGCGCGTTAGCTCTTCTGGTGTGGTTTTGGTAGCAGCTGAGAAAAGTGAGATATGGGTTCCAAATTTCATTAAAGGCCGATATACTCTTCTGGTTTACATCATTCATTTTTTCCACTGAGATGAATTCTGATAGAAGGTTGGTTGATGTCTAGTGGTTGTTTTGATTTCCAGTTAAACAGTACTGTTTTTTTGGCAATAGTTAAGGATATGAGTAAAGGGTTTTTGTATTTAGGTGGGAGGTTAATTTCGGTGATATCTTCGAGTAAGTAGAGGGATGGAGATGGTGGGATTCTGCAACTCAATATACAGGAGTTTTCTGTGGCTGTTAACCAGAAGGAGTGAACTGGTTTGCATGTCCAGGTTGAGTGGTAGTAGTCGTCGGTGGTGCCTAAAGTGTATTGTGAGCAGGTGTCTGTGAGAACTCTGATTCTAATTGAGCTACCAACCCAGAGAGTTCGATTCAAAGTCGATTTACATGCACATGTAAACACCATGTCGACCACGCGAGCTGCACACGCGCAGTTGGCTTTGCTCCGCTGACAGACCGAGTGCTGTGTGTGCAGTGTTTACTATTCAAGACTAGATAGTGAGAAGAAAAGTTTGTATAAAACACCATGGCTTTATTGTTTTTATCCACTACAAATCACACATCATAATGTAATGGCGATTCTCATCCGCGAGGGGATCGGTGCATGAACAGTCACGTCCTGGGGGCTCATCGCTTGTACCATCAACCTGCATAATTTAGCGAACGAACCGCGACTCATGCGGAAGTTTTCCCTCCAGTTGCCGTTTGAGAATTCTTTTAAAAAGTAGCTGGCTGGTTCACGTTATGTTTTGTTGTGGTGTGACATCAAAGGTCAACCGGTACAATAGTGCTTAGCGCCACTAATAATAATTCTGCCTTTATTTGTAGATTATGTTGAGCAGGAAATTAACTTATTACCTGATTTTGAAGGGTTCTCCAGTGAATTGTATATGAACGATTCCCAGGCATCCACCCTATTGCGGGTGCTTACAGAAGCATCGAAGCATAGACATGAATGTCAAGCATGACAAAAGATTCAATTTCTCCTCCACATAAAAAGGACAAGTGTCCTCCGACGTGCACAATGGAATGTCATTATGACCTGTAAGTTTGCTTTGCAGTGATGAAAAGGTTTGGACCGCAGACTTTCCAATTAGATGTGATGAAGCCACGTAAATGTTCCATCAAGTTTTCATCAATATCCATCAAGTTTTATGGCTATTCATGCAACAATTTGCCAATCTCTTTCTCTTGGAGAAGATTATCTCACTTGTCCAAAAATGCTGCCAGACCAGAACATGGTCTGCAGTCTCCATATTGTTTCACTGAGGGTCAAAATCCAGATGCTGAGCAGATTAAGTTGCTCGTTTTAAGTAGTTTGGTAGCATCCGTTTAGACCCATGAAGTCTTGAAACCATAGACATCACCATACTTGGTGCTTGTTTTACAGCTTTTGTGTTCCTGTTTTTTGTCTTGTGACTGTCCTGTGACATGTTCTATTTTAAAAAGTAACTTCACGCTACCTTTGACAAATTCCTTTTTGCCTCCTCGTGAGGGAGATATGTTCATGAGTTTTGTTTTTTTAGAATCTAAATTAACTTAATTTCCACAGCCATTTTTGTTATCCTTCTGGAGTGATTTTTGATTTGGTTCTGTTCAATAAAGTCGGCATCTGTGGTAATTAATCTCAGTGTCTGAGTACTGTTCCGAGTCCTGGCCTGACAGTACACACTGGCCAGAATGAGAACAGCAGAGACTGAGCAGATGACAGCGACTCTTTGTGCTCAAGAAGCCTGTATCTCATCACATCAAACACGTAGCCAAAATACTGAGGAGACTTTTAGAAAACAAACTCCATGTAAAAGCTGTTAAGAGTATTTTTCATGCTGACACCGTCTTTCTGTGTTTCATTGTAGCCCCTGGAAGAGTGCAAATGGACCCAGAAAAAGTCTGAGCTGTGGCTGAGACGCCCACGCCAGATAGCTGTAGAAGGTTTCAGCAGTTTGCTCCTTTTTACAGGCGGTTAATCAGAAGCTATGGCGCTATAGCTGTCCCGCTTCAACTGCCCTCAGAGAATCTATTGTTTGTCCCTGTTGAGTCACACCCACATGTGATTCACTGGGCCCATATCTCAATGCTGTCCTGCCATCTGGGAGTTCAGAGGATGATGTTTGCCATCTCCCCCGGAGATTCTGGTGGCCATCCATGGAACCAGAGGTCCAGGAGCATGTTCAATAGGCATGTTCAGTCTGTACCGGAATAAGACATACACTGGGTAACGCATGGGACTGCTACACCCGCTCCCTATCCCCTCCAGACCGTGGGTGGATATCTCCATGGACTTCGTCATGTGGATCCTGGTCTCTTAAGGTAATACCACTGTCCTAAAGGTGGTGGACAGATTTTCAGAGATGGCAAGCTTCATTTTTCTGCCTAGAAACTCTTACACAACCTTGCGTTCCTGAGATACAGCCCACATGTCATTCTCCTGGGAAGGGGCACTGTTTCCAGGTCTCTAGCATTTGCTTGTCAGGAGCTGCAGTAGGTCAAAGACCATCCTTAATTCCGGAGCCAGGGTTCTCGAACCCTAATTTGCCCCCGGCTAGAGTTAGGGTTCAAAGAACGGAAGGTCATAGAGACATGGGGCCGAGGTTCTGATCCTAGGTTTTTGGGCACCTTGAGTTCAACAAGCTGGGTCCTGAGCTTCTACGACCTTGTGTTCCTGAGATACAGCCCACATGTCATCCTCCAAATGTGCTCATCTCAGCACAGATGAGACCAAGCCCAGTGTGTTTGACAGACATGAAAATATGAGGGGAGATGCTGGTTTGGTGTATTTAGTACATTTGCATTACAAGTGTTTCCAAGTTAGGGTAACCATAACTGCAATTACAGGGGGTCGTAGAGACTCAGGACCAATACTGGTGCGTTCAGCACATCCTAAAACCCATGGAAGGGCACTGTTTCCAGGCCTCTAGCGTTTGCTGATCAGGAGCTATGGTCATTCAAAGACTAACCTTAATTCCTGAGCTAGGGTTTCTCGAACCCTAATTTGCCCTCGGCTAGGGTTCAGAGAACAGAAGGACACAGAGATGGCACCAAGTTCTGACCCTAGGTTTTTGGGCAAGCTGAGTCTAACGAGCTGGGTCCTGAGCTGGAGAGGGGCACCGTTTCCAGGCTTGTAGCATTTTCTCGCCAGCAATTACAGGGTGTAGAGGCCGGCAGTGCATCAGGGGGCAGGGCAACACAGCAAGGGCCCATCAGTCCCCCACGGGGGCTTAGTTTTATCCTTGTTATGTAGGAAATCCAAGATCCAAGGATTGACTGTGAGAGTGCCAAACTACAAAGGGAAGACGCTAACAGCTTCATTGTGGTTCCTGAAATCTTGTGCCCACTTGAGGATGAAGCCCAGCAACAACCTTAGAGAACTGTTAACCCTTTTGAACATTCTGAGTTCCATGGCCCTGACTTGTACATACAATTCTTGCACTTTCTGTCACACCAACAATGACAAACTGAGTGATCTACAACCTGATCTGAGCAGGTGTGGTCAAAGGTGCAAGTTATTTTGAAAAGTCTCTTCTCATTAGGGAGGATGGGGATGTGGGATTTGCCTGTCATCCACTAGAACACGTGATAGACCAGGGGTGGGCAACTATTGTGTCTGAAGGGCCACATTGGGTTTTAGATCTTGGTGAATGGGCCGGCCAGGTGGTGCGGGAAACTGACCCCCAAAGGAGGATTGAAGGTTAACTAAAAATCGTGCTTGATGGACTATTGACAGAGAATAAATATTTTGAAAAGCATGTAAATTGGTCCAACTCGAGATGGATGATGAAGCTCCAAATGGTGTTTGGCCCCACCTTCTTGAGAGCACATGTTAGCATGCTCGGTGAAGGGGGGGTCTGACATTTTTTCTAACGTATCAAGCTGACAACCTTAGGCTCTGCCGGCCGGATTAGATAGTATGTGGTCCCCGGGCCTTAGTTTGCCCACCTCTGTGATAGACTAACAGAGAGGCCACCTCACC
>CAESWR010000606.1:396146-412282 GCA_903171835.1 Mullus surmuletus | reverse complement strand
TTCCATTCGTCGAGAGAAAAAAAAAACATGATTAAAAAGAATGTCTAATATTAACTTATGCAAATTCTTGGTTTGGAAATGATCTGTGAGTTAAAATGTGGCATTATATAAGTATGCTGGCAAAAACATCCAAGTAATGCAATAAATTGGAACGCAGTTACGTAATGACTTAAAGACGACTCTAATTTTTAATTGTTAACAATACATTTTGCTTATATGACTTTAAAACTTTTGAACTACAACAACAAACCTAGATTCCGGATGGCTGACTGTCCTGTCTTTGTCGGCCATGTTGAGCCGTATTTGGCCATAGTGTTAAGGAGTCGTTAAGGAGTCATAGTGTTAAAGTCGGCATCCGCCATAATCAATCTCTGCGTCTGACAGTGCTTAAATAACCTTTCCCTCCCACAAGCCCCTCCCCTCTACACTGACAGGTTGGATACAAACATCACAAATATCTATCCGATCACTTTGCACTTTGCATCATGAGCTGTTCATGTCTCATGACTCTTGGATAATTTAAATCTGCCGTAGCTGTTCTCAAGTTATATCAGTGGTTTGCACTCTCTTAACATTCAAAAAGATTTTTCTATATTGTTTTGAGGCTGATATGACTTTCTTCCTTCACAGGAAAGAACAAATTTAGCAATCATCCATTTCATTTTTCTTCTGTGATCATCTTGGACCTTGGTAACTTAAAGAACCGAGAAAATGGTGAGTAGTTATTTATCCCCCTCTCACGTTTTCTTAACGTGTTGAGAATCCAAAATGGGATGAGGCGGCAGAGGGGCTCATTGAGGAACCCTTAAAGAGACACAATTAAAATGAAAATGAGGGGGGAAAATGTGAAAGTGTGTGTCACATACAGGCAGCTTCAGCAACCAAGAGTTTAGAAACAGCACCCAGAAGTTGATTCAGATAAATGAATCTGTTGGTGGGAAGCCTTTGGGACCGTCACTGCAGCTCAGTCCATTATAAGCAGCGTGAACCACATTTTGGACAGCCTGAATCAAACCCTATACTGAGTGGACATTTTCAGGTTACCGCTACACTTTCTAGAACAGCATTGCTAGACCGAGACACCAGGGCCCCGATGCTAATTTCCCCACAGTGTCAACATAAATTGAGACACGGTGCTGCAGAGTTTCATCAAGGGCTTTTTTTGTTGGGCTGCGTTACAATTGCCATTGCAAGCCCAGAAAGAATGTTTTTAAACAAGTTTTAAAACTTTCTTTCTGGGCTAAAAACCCTAACCCTAACCCTTTGCATGGGCAGTAATTAGATTAAAACTACTGCTAGCAATTCTTGCTCTACTATGCATCTGAAGGAGCACTTTGACATAAACCACGAGTGACCAGGTTAATATGTTTTCCAAATGTTTATACTAAAAGACAGGCGAAGACTCATGATCAGTTAGTGGGAATGGGTTTGATGAATGGATCATAAGCACTCTATCGGGGCCGTACACGATACTTAATGCTTGCACTCCAGATTTACACATCTCAAGTGCTGCTAAATAATTCAATGTGGAAGCCAGGGCTGGAAATCAACATATAGTCTACCAAACACAGGAAAAGACCCCAAAAGGCGCAGATAACCACATAAAACAGGGCAGTTTGCTGAACAGTGCAGCCTGAAAAATTCAACAATCTCGAGCCTTGCAATGTTGGCTTCACTTGGTATTTAGGGCATGTTAGTGAGCTTCTTACAGTGGGGTGTACGGCATTGCAGACATCCCAGCAATTGGGAGGAAACAAAACAGTAAGCAAGTATTTTATAAATAAAGGAGAGGGAATCTCAGTCAGGTTACCTAGCACACACAGACATAAATACATAGATATATACCTTTTGTTTGTTTTATTTCTGAATATATCAGAAATATATATCTCTTTTTCTGGGATTAGTACTAAATTATATCTTTCACTCTACACATACAGCCATGAGATTATTCACTATGTCAGTTTTGAGCTACTAAGCATAGATCTGTACGCTAATGGTAGGTGTCCACTGGGAGCCATTAGCCCTTGTTGTAGCACTACCTGACCATAAAACAGCAATCTAGCAATATCAGGCCATTTTGCTGCCCATTAGGATGCAAATTCTGTATTTCCATGTGTTTTTCTATAATATCTTAAGCTGATAAACGTCCCATGTGTCTCGAGACAAATTCACTCATGTGGTTTTTGTGAACAACAGGGGTCCCACCATTGCCCGAGTCGGTCAGTTAACCTTCAGATAGATGGATGTGATTAAAATGGAATGCTCACACCAGATGACAGTGATACAAAAAGAGAAAAGGGATGAACAATTGTTGATGAAATCCACCTGAATGTAGTAGTAGTCCACCTGAATGCTACAACCCAACCCAGCCGAGTCCTCAACCATACCGAGTCTACTGGACTATTTAGTGGTAAAAAAAGACCTGACTTTGAAGTTTACTGGTGCAAAGTCCAACGCAACAACTTATTCCCCCAACCTAAATTGACCATAGGACACTGCAACTTAAAAATAACTCTGTACGTCCTCCTTTGGGAAACATGAGCATCTACAGCGTGTACATCCTGTTTTATTCTCCACTGAATTTAAAAGCTCTGAAACTAAATTAAGCTCCTGTTAAGACAGCAGGCAAGCTGACCCCAAATTGCAGTTCAACTAGATGTCACCTCACAAATATGAGATAAGTGTTCTATTTACAACCACCCTGGTTTAACGAGCGGCAAAACAGAGGGAGAGAAGTAGCAGCTTTTGTGTGCATGATACACAAGAAAATACGTTGGTAGGCGACACAGAAGCCAACTGCTGACAGACACCGCTGTGATGCACCGTCGAAATGTCACATTCAACACATTCACAGCTTTCTCACTGTGTTTTGCTTGATGTGATTTATTTGGCAGAGTTACAGTGACCGAATCAAACTCCCCTCTTTCCACACTTTCCTGTCCTGTACAAACTTTGTGAATAGATAAAAATGTCCACCACTGAAACTTTTCACATTTTTCCGTATTTTATTTTTCTTTCTTCCCTTTCTGCAGTTGTACAACTTCTTCAGGTGTGTCATCGTGTTCTTCCCGCACACTCACTGCCCCGCATTATCTGCCTTCCCCATGAGAAACGTCTCTGGCTTCCTTTTCTTTTCCCTCCTCTCTAACTTGCAAATACACCTTGTGCTGTGTGCGCACATGCATGCAGGGTTCTTTTCCTGGAACTCGGTTGACGCAAGGTGTAAAACAGGAGATAATGGCAGCATTTCATAAATAATGCAAAACAAAATAAGAGAAGGTCGGTCCCTCTATGTGAGTGTGTGTGTGTGTGTCTGTGCCTCAATGTGTGTGTCGTGGAAGAGTGAGAGTGCCCTGTCAGCACCAACACTCCTACCCAGTGCATCCCTGACATCAAAATGAGACCCCACGGTACAGGTTTAATCCCCCCTCTCTTTTTCCTTTTTTTCCTCCCTTTCCTTTCTTCAACACAAACATGGACAGCACACACACTCAGACACACAAGCATTGCTCAGACGCCCTCCATCAGGGTTTAATCGCAGCAGCAGCCCTTGCATTGTGCACCTCCTTACTGGCAGAGAGACAGAAAAATCTGGAGGAGACAAATGGCTCATTTTATGGTGTGGGAAAATTACCATCTAAGACATATTACAAGGTGAATGTATACATTTATTGTTGGAGAAGATGCAATTTAGAGCGCATTTGTGCAAGGGAATAACAAATAATAGGAAAAGGAGAGAAAGTGTGTGATTGTGTTTATGTGTGTGTGAGTGGCTGTGTTGCAAATGAGCCTCTCGTCTCATCCAGATGGCCTGAGGTACAGTATGTAACGTATTGTGCGCTCTCACAGATGACTCCAGGATATGGTCTTGCTAAAAATCAATCAAGCAAAGAGGAGGAGCAAGAATCCATCGCGGCGTACAGAATATCTGCTCCCTTTTGGTAGAAGAAAAAAAAAGAATGAAAAATTGCTTCAGCTGCTTCTTGGTTCATCGCTTTGACCCGGGTGGGAAAGACATTTAGGGCCGTGTCGCAGAACCCTTTTCTTTTTTTCTCCAATCATGTCCATTCATAAAGCGATCACTCGGTCCAACCCAGAAGGTTATGCAGATGCTTCACACCTACAAAAAAAAGAAGATTTAAGCAGGCGTGCGCCAGCCTGGACCGCACCCTCTGCTCTGCACACAGGTATTGAACGCTCATAAATCTAACTGAACATAAATCAGGGGATGTGCAGCCGTTCATGACGGGAGAATAAAAACATTTCCAGTGTATGCCTCCCACCTCACTCCAGTAAACCAGGTTGTTTTATTTCAGCGTGATGCAGACGAAGCCCTAACCATAATCCAAAACCAGATTAGCATCCGCCTAACAGGGTTGACTGTGTGTAGCTGAAGTGGGCATATAAAAGTAGCCTATTTAAACACCTGCAAAGCTGATTCATGCACTCAACTTGAGATGCTCCTGGGGACGATTTTTGTCCAGACCACTTTCCCAGACCATATTCATTTTCTTACATTTGAAATTCTGGTGTGTGTTTTTAAATTAGAACAAACTTGGAACTAATAAGAGAATTTACTATAAAAAAATTGTCATTGCAGAAAAAAGATAAGAAATGTTATGTTGCTGCTCAACATTGACCCATATGAGGGTCTAATAATGATAATTTCCATGAAATGCAATTCAAGAAGGATTCAATTATTTGAGTTTTTGAGTTAAAAATCCCTCCAAAGAAATAATATTTGACATTTACATTTCAGACTGAAGTTGATTAAAAATATTGACTCCTTTAAAGTGGAAAAAACATAAATATATGATATTTTTGCAGTATTTTTTAATGATGGGCAATTTTCGTCCAGAGGGACGATTGAGAACGTATTTTAAGGAACTCTCAAAGAGTTAAAATGTGACACACCTGACACATACCAGACATCCAGCAAACACACCCTCCATATTTGCCTATCTATTTATACTGTAATAATAATAAAAAAAGAAACATGTCAGTGATTCTGCCTCCCAGCATCCAGATCAATGTGTTTTTTAAACTTTAGCCTGCAGACTCTGTTGGGTGTTGAAAATAATGAGGACATGCAACATTACTAGCAGATATTGAGAGCAGAGCCAAGACGCAGAACTCAAACTTTTCTTGTTTGACAACACATCTTTGTGCGTGTGTGTGTTTGTGTGTGTGTGTGTGTGTCACTCTGCTTGTCTGGCCCAGCCAGAGTCCTGCACATACACGTAGGCACGGAGTTGAGTCGACCGGTGGTGGCCTCACACGGCCCGGAAGTGAGGAAAGGAGATAAAGCGAGAGTAATGAGGAGAACCGACAGGCCCACCCACCAAATCGGAGCCCGCGGAAGAGAGCGCTAATGGGGACAAAGGAAAGCGGTCCAGCCGAGGAGAATCCAGGAGACTATCGTTGATTGATGACAAGGCAGCACAGAGACTCTGGGAGGATCCCAGGCTGCAAAGTACATCTGAAGTACAGATGATCTCGCCCTTCTCGGGGGGTCATTTATTTACCTTCTGAAGTAAAGAAGCTTTTTAATCATGCTTGGGTGGGCCTTTTGCAGATTTTATTCGTATTAGATTTTCCTGAAAATGCACGATAGAACGCAAAATAAAATGCTTTCATGACTGGAAATTTCACAAGGCCATAGCTGTAGAAATGGTGAGCTGCCTTTTCGGACCAACTCACTTGTTGGCTCACAACTTGTGAGCTGACGCCCCCCCCACACACACACACTCACATACACCTTTTAACCATACCAAATGTATCATGCACACACAGAGGGATCAGAGTGGTCGATGGGCCGGCTCATTTTGGTGACCCTTACTCCAGTCAGAGAGTGGCTTTTTACAACCTCAACAATTTAGAATTCCTGTTAAAATCCCCCTAAATGCCATGTTTTACTCCGCACTTTCTCGATGATTAATTTGACTCTGCGGCCGCACTACTCTGCCTCAGCAGAAACAGAAAAGCACCCAAATGAGCAGGTCCTGACCCCCTAATCCTCCAGTCATAGAGAAAGAATGCGGTACAGGGCTCCTTTTGAATTCATTTATCTCCATGAGTCTGTGAGTTTTCTTTTGCAGAACTAAATTAAGAAAAAAAATTACAGCCAGTAAAGAAATATATCCGAGCCCGAAGAAAAGCTTTTTCAAAGTGTATTTTAAGTGGGAGGCAGAGGACTCGACGGGGTCTTTTCAGACTGCCATGCTGGACTCTGTTCAAACAACAGCGTGGTTTGAACTGCTCGCGAGATGGATGTCATGGTTTGTACATCTGAATGACAGGAAGGCTGCTTATCACGTTCCTCATCGTCAGGCTACTGACATCTGTCACCTTCAGTCTTTCCTCTTCCCTCCCTCTGCCTCTGCCTCCCCTCCGCCTCCCTAACACACACTTAAATCGGCAAACATACACACACTGTTCCTGCAGCAGGCGAGTCCCCACTTCCAAAGCATCTCTGCCACTTATCTCTCTCATCACTCAAACTGTTTCGCAGTAGCACTCCTCCCTCTGCAGCGCGGGGAATGAAAAGAACGAGATGGGCGAAAAGGGAAGACAGAGGGGACAATTCATTCATTCGGGAGGGCTCATATGTTCTGAAAGGTGCTGCTTTGGCAGCAAAAACTTTCCTCTGACTCGTGTCCAATTGATACTTTGAAATGTCTGCCCACTCAGCAGAAGTGATGGGACAATTCCCCTCGTCTGCAAATTGGGAGATGAGAGTGTGATGTTAAGGAAGAGAGAGTGGTGGAAGTGCTGCTGCCGGCTAAAAAACTCCGGATATCACCTGCAGTGGTTGTCGGGATTGTTTTATTGATTTGCTCCACTTCCCCCTCATCACCATCAATGTCAGCCACATTGTCGGCACCATCGCTGTCACCATTAATTACCCGAGTGCCACTCATCCTCGCTGTCATCATCTTCCTCTTCGCTCATCAGTGCTCGCAGCCACTTTAATTGGCGACCGGCTATAATTACCGTCACCATGTAGGTCAGCGGACGGCATCATTTCGAGGAAAATATCTGGTTGAGGTTTGACGAATCAATACTTAGTTTTGCATCTTAATTAGCCGAACACATGGACATAAAGAGTCGGCAAACATAACTTCTCTTCATTGATTAGAAAGTATGAAAACAGTGTGACTCATTCCTTCCGTCAGTTGGATGCCAACGGGAGATTTCAGTCAAACGTGTTCTTCATCACCATTATGAAAACAGGAAAAGGAAACGACTGTGTGAGGGTTGGTCTTCACTTGTTCCACCCACACTGCAGGAGTGACGAAAACGCTGTGAGGATTTCACGCTGCTCCATGTATTCTGGCGTCTGTTTTCCTGAAGAAAAAACAAAACTCACTTTGGGTGCGACTCCATTAAAAAAAATCTAATTAAGAAGATTAGAAGTACCCTTATGCAATTGAAATTGATTTTGGTATACGACTCAATCAAATAAGACACATACACAGATTTTAACAACAAAATATAGTTTATTTTGCATCGATCTGCAGCACGTGAACATCGGAGCAGGCACGGTGAACAATAGTTTTTGTTAGCCTCCGAGCTCTTACGCGTCTCATGCATCGGTGTGAATGGGTGGTCCACGAACTCTTGCACTGACAAAGGTTCTGTGGGTTGTCCAGAGTGCAAACTGCGATTAACTGCGTACATTTTTTTAACACGTAAATTATTTGTACAAATAATCATCCTAATTAATCCGTAAATTCCCAATCCCTAAAAAACACATTGTGGGCGTAAATGGGTTGTTGTGAGATAGAGCTTCCTCCATGATGGAGTGTTTGACTTCATGCATCCATTGATACTCTCATTCATTCTCACACAGTTGGAATTCAGTACAAGGGTCTGCAGGAGCCGTTTTTAGCCCCTCTGCCACCAAATAACACAGGATATGGCTGTTGCTGTAGGTTGTGATGTTTTTTTGGCTATTTGTGTCAAAGTACAAAAGATTTCTATTCTGAAATAATCAAGAAGCAAAAAAAGTCTCCCATTTCAAAGTACAATAATCTTGGTCTTTACCATGATCAGCCATCCTGCTCAAACTTTCATATTGGTCCCTTTATTTGTATGACGCCCGTAAAGCCGGATGTTATTCTGATGCCTGGTATATTGACTTTATCTTTCTTTTGTATTTCTAGGATAGATAGATAGATAGATAGATAGATAGATAGATAGATAGATAGATAGATAGATAGATAGATAGATAGATAGATTCCTGTGTGGCGCAAAGTACACCTTAACTATGGTAAGTATTGTTATTTTCCTCAACAAACACACAGTGACTTACCGAGTCTGGTTGAAGTTCAAGCTGCATGGCACATTTTTTGAATGCAGTTTGAAGTCCAACGCCAGATGAAAAAGCAGTCTCAACCTTCTTTTTTTTTCTCTCTGCATGTGTTCCACTGAAACAGCACCCTGTGCCCGAAAACAACACTTTTGAACTCCTTCAGCCACACGATCCGCATCCATGGTTGATGACACAGCCCAGGCTCATAGCTTCTTTTAATTAAAGCTAAATACATCACCTGTACTTACAGTTTAACAAAGCCTGCGATCGGGGAATGCCTGGAATGTTGCAAGTCAAACAAGTAAGACGAATTGGTTTCCCAGCAGCAAACTCAGCAATAAAAAGAGAGGTGGCAGCAACATTCCCTTTAATGCACACAGCCGCATGTGTGCAGATATTTTCATTTACTTACTTCATCTCAATTTGCAACAAGTGAAACTCCCGTTAAATCAGTGTTTCTCAAATTGTGGTCAGCGTCCCCTAGAGGTCCACCACGACTGTGAGGAAATTGTGTTTTTTTATGATTTTTTTTTTTTTAAGGTCGCCAGGACTCACAAAAGTTTTCTTGAACCCCACAAGCAAACGTTACTCCATTAATGAGCCTACAGGCAAGCTGACCTTACTCCATTAAGCAGCCTACTGGCAAGCCAAGTCAATCATCAGCCTACAGGGAAACTAACATTACTTGATGAATGAACCTACGAGCAAGCTGACGTTACTTAAGGTGACAGGATGTGTGAAATGAAATCCGGGGACATTTCTAGCTCGGAGATAAGAATGAATGGAAAGTTATTAAGATAAAAGGAAGAAACTGGGACAGTTACAGTTTAATTTATTTTTACATGTTTCTTCAAATGTAGACAATAATAATAATCAAGTGTAACAGGCAAGAGCTGAAAAAAGGAAAGGTGTGTGTGAGTGTCTGAAGATGGCGCGCAACCAGCTACTAATCTGCGAGCAACATCTCCCTCACGCTTTAATTCTGCTTCCTGTCCGGCTACCGTAATAAGTGTTGTTTGCACGCAACATAATCCCTCACGCTTTCTGCTTCTTACCCGGCTACTGTGATAAGTGTTGTCTGTGCGCAACATAATCCCTCGGGCTTTCTGCTTCCTACCCGGCGACCGTAATAAGTGTTGTCTGCGTGCAACATGCTCCCTCACGCTTCCTACTCGGCTACCGCAATAACCGTTGTTCGAGTCAACACGTAACATTTTTTTTCTCAATCATAAAACGCTGAAATCTGGGACATTTTTCTGGGACAGCTTTAACCACGGACACATCCTCCAAAACGGGGACTGTCCCCGGAAAATGGGGGCATCTGCTCACCTTAACGTTACTCCATTAACCAGCCTACGGGCAAGCTAGCGTTTCTCCATTAATGAACCTTTTTTTTAGACTAGTTGCATGATGCTAGTTTGCTATCTGGGCTGTTGTTCTGTATTTTGCTTGGTGGTCCATGCATTTTTTGGGGGGATAAGTGGTCCTTGGTCTGAAGCAATTTCAGAAACACTGCGCTAAATGATGTTTTGAACAAGACGTTGTTAACGTCAGAAAAATGAAGGAGATTTAGTGTGGGAATCTGAGCAGCATTGAGGGAAACCAATCACTGAAGCAAATATGGAGGAATTAAGGGACGCTGGCGGTGGCACAAAAGCCGCATTCAGCTCAGGCGGACAAACTGCAAAAAAGGAGACAAATCCTCCGTGGTGGCGGATTTTGCAACTCCACAACAATCGTGAGACCTCGACAGGTGCAATAAGAGGATAATAGGTGAGTTTCCCACGTGGTGATTGGCACATAAAACGCCCAACGCTGCAGTTGGGTCCCTTCCTCGCAAGATAAAAAATTGAGTCGCATTTTCATGTGCCGGACCGTGGCTTCACTCCTCACAGGGGAAGGGAAATGTGCTGACTTTCATTTATTCAAACACACCCTCTCTCTCTCACACACACACACACACACACACAGACACACACAGACATTGAAACAAACAGAGGGAACTCAATAAGAAGATTACAATGGCTCATTTTCTGTCTCAACTCTGGGGGAAGATTATAGATTCCCACAGCAAATTAGCCGAAATGAATGGTTCATTATCGGTGTGAAACACGCTGGATGTGGGGTGTGAGTGCTAAAGCTGCTCTTGCTCAGCTTGATTAATCATGTAATCACTGAGACAAGTTTGGATCGCAGCGACGAAGAGGCGCGGTCTGTGATACGAACGGGGAGTTTGGACCCGCTTTCAGGATATAACACTCTTAATGATTTGTTTTCTTTCTGTAAATAGCGCAAACACGTTGCTTTAGCTTGGAAAAATAAAATAAAATACGCAAATATTTGGCTTCTCCGTGTGGCTGTCAAGTCTCCTCGCCCGCTTCTCCTTCTCCCGCCTGCCTCTCTCTCCATCTCGTCTCTCCCAGGTGTTTATTTACAACACAAAGCCGGCGCTTTAATGATGCCTCAGGGTTGTCAATATAATCAGAGAGCCATCTCCTTCATCTACGTGAGCTGTCAGAAAACAAAGGCCCCCACGACTTATAGTTCCGGTGCCTGCAATTGCGAACCGGCACCCACGCTCAGGCTTTTTTCCCCACCGCGTTACCGGGACAAAGATACGAACAAAAGCTCTGTCAACGCAGCCTGACATTGTCTCCGCATGGATCCGTGTCTGTGTAGTGTATTTACATCTGCCAGTAGCGTTTCCTTTTATTTTTGGTGGCAGTGGGTGGTGGGGGGGGGGGGGGGTCTGAAGCGGCCTAATGATCGAGGCTGATGACAGATTTGGGTGAATAGCAATGGCTCCGAAGGAACAAGTGACTTGCGGAGTAAAAATAGATACGTTGCGCTGGTTGCTATTTTTGGGGACCTTTTGTTGTGAATAATTAAAGCTTCAAGTTTATGTGTGTGCGCGCGCGTGTGTGTAATTACTGGCATTTGTTCAGCAGAGCATCTCTCATTACAGTGAAGAGGCTGGTGGAGAGGACAAGGTCAAGGCTCAATTTATTATCGTTTGCTACTCGGGGTGCAGCGCGTTACCAACATGAGTGTCAATACGAAAATCTGCCCACGTGACCACCCACACTGCTCTATCTCACAATTCATCAAGGGCCACTAACACAGCGTTTCTCAAACTATGGGCTGTGCACTGGCACCAGCCCGTGGCGAGATACCTGCCGGTCCATCATGGTCTTTTCTCAACTTTTTCAACATCTTCACCAGCCATAATTTCATTTTTTACAGGCCACCAAACTGTTCATGATCTCCACCTTAACTTACACATTTTCTGGAAACACTTTTTTTTTCATAGTCAGGAACGACATAAGTAAAGCAGTGTGCCACATCTTTGATCTTTTAATTTTCCGCTCACTTCCCGCTTCTAAACATTTCTTCTTTTTCTCTCTGACTAATGTCGAGAGACGAAATTTGAAATGCAAATGCAATCATATAGCAAAGTCAGCATTTTTCACTTGCCCGCCAATGGCAAGTGACCTCATCATTTTACTCCCCAAAACATATTTTTAGAGTAGTGAGTGCTAATTCCAAACCCTGGTCATGCGCATCACCCACCACCTCTGTCAGTTAGCGATACATGCGATGTCTTGGGGTAATTAAATAGTTAACATGAGATGGCACAACACAATACGGCGCACTTTGAGCCAAGAACACACAACCTGAAAACACAAGGTTTTTTTGGTTTATTTTGAAAAGTAAGCGGATGTTTTATTTTGTAGCTGCAGACAAATTTCTCTGCTGCTCGAGCTGCGCTGAGCTGATCAGAAATCTAAAATAAATAAATAACAGCTTACAGGGAGGCAGAGGCATGAATGTATAATAAGAAGTGCACTGGAAGGCCGATGCCAAACATCACTGGGCCCCAGCACCAAAAAAAGTTGAGAAAGGCTGCAATAACATACAGAGATATATTTTTCCATTCTGAATGGCAGGGAAGTTTTGTTGAAGAACGAAAATAAATACACAAGTAAATAAGCGTGGAACTGATCAGGCGTCATTTCATCACCCCCCTGAAAGTTTTCTCTCCTCTGCTGCCCACATCTTCTCTAATGACATGCGAGCCTGCTGATGAATCCAGCAGTGCACCACGGGGCGAGTCTCAGACCTCGACGCTCCACCACGCAGCGCCGCACAGTCTCCATACAATCCAAGCCAGCGAGGTTAGATGAAATTGTGTCGGTAAGCAATAATTGGAACTAATTGAACAGAATTATGCATTCAGGTAGCCTGTTTACGTGCCACATCTCGACACATCAACAACTTGTCATCCAAGCGCTCGGCGGCTTCTGATATCAGTGCAAATGAGCTGATTTCAGCTGTCAGCGACGAAAGTGACAGCCACATCGAAGGGGAAGAAATAACTGCACTTCTATTTCTAAATTCTCCAGAAAGTTCCCTAATTAGACTTATCGAGGTGGTTAATAAATCAATCGCAAGGACCCCCATGTTGGAATTCTCAGATCTCCTATGAATTATTGATGAAATATGAGACAGGCAGAGCAATTATTAGCTTTCTTAAACATCGTTTACACACCAAACAGGCTCTACATAATGCATGGGGCTGTTTTTAAATGGCGGAGATCAAAGGAATCACGGCCCCATTGGTGCCACTGTTAAAATGAACGCAATCAAATAAATTACAAAGAGTCATCCAGAGCCTCTCGCACTGTGTCCCCAGTGAAAGACAGAAAGAGTCAGTGATAATAAGTGTGTGGCGTCCCCCTGGACGACAATTTGTTCCAAATATGAGTTGCAAATATTCTGAAAACCCATTTGTAATAAGCAATATTGTGGATGGATCGATCATGTCTTCATTATTATTATGTTTATTACATTCACACATTATCCGGGTCTCTAGACGGGCCTGAATTAAAACCCGGTCCAGCATCCGTTCTGTGTCAGTCAATCAAACAAACAAATTGCTTGTATGGCAATCAACCAGCTCACCCAGCAGCACGCCGTGATTACTCTCTCTGCTCATCCGTTTCTCGTGCCTCACCGTTTCGCTGTCACCGCTCTAACACTAATCGTGGAGATGCCAAAGATCAAAATGTGCATGTGCGTGTCAGTGCGTGTGATGAATTGAGACTCACCGATTTCCAAATGCAACACCTTTGACCCGCCATTCCACAACAGAGGGGATGCTGATAACAAAACAAAATACCATCACTAAACTGTCTTTTTTTCAAGTCTGTGTGTGTGTGTGTGTGTGTGTGTGTGTGTGTGAGAAAGAGAGAGAAAGAGAGAGAGAGAGAAGGATGACAGTTGAGGGATTTAGGGAACGGCGGGCGAGCATACAGTGCCAAGTCTTGTGTGCGTGTGTGTGTGTGTAGGCACGTGCGTGTGTTGGGGTTCTGATATCCAGACAAGGATTGAGAGTTGATAGGGTTTGAGATTACAACAGAGCTTTCAATTTTCTATTTTCCAAAAGTGCCCCTCTTCCCCTCCGCTCACACCCACCAGCCCTTCATCGCCACACAGCCCTGATTATTTTCCACTCTAACAGCTTGAGCTCAGACTGAAACACATACAGTAGCAGACAGGTCACAACCAAGCCGCGACCGCTGAGACAAAACCTGTCAAGCCAAAGCGGCAAGACATCCTGAAATAGCATGATGCTTCCTTTCTGATTCAAAGGTTGGCTTGTTTGTTGTTGTTTTGTTTTTTTCCCCTTTTTTGCATAATTCAGAATCGGGAGAGAGTGAGATATGGAGGGAGAGAGGGGCAAAAAAACGATGTGCGTGATGAGCCTTTCAAAATTCCGCCTCTAAACATCATTATATTTTACAGCAGACTGTGACAAACGCTGTGTGACTGTGACAAACAAATCATGCTGTCCTTCAGGGAAAACATGGAGAGCCACTGAAACCCTGAATGGTGGACTGCCAGAAAAACACACTGGAGATGCAGCAAACAACTTTTTTTTAGAATAGAGTGTTTACAGTAAAATGTACTCTATAGCAGAAAATGGGTGCATTATGTAAACATGTGCTGGGATTATAGAAAAACCAGACTGTTCTCTGATTCTCTGTTCTTCTGCTTTGTTTTTAGAGTCTAAGGACCTACTTTTTCTTTATCTGCTATCAAGAACAATAAGAAAAAAAAAAAAATCCAATTAGCAAGTAAGTTACAGCAATGGTAGACAGATAGATAGATAGATAGATAGATAGATAGATAGATAGATAGATAGATAGATAGATATGCACTGTATTCTCTTATGAGTTTAATGAATTTGAACCAATTTGAAGGTTTCAGGGTGGACTTAAAAGCAAAAACACACAGTGACACTTCACACAAGTCTTATTCGAAGCACATGTTTGGCCCACAGCTCGAGAGTCAGCGAAGGTTACACACGGAGCGGGTCAAAATAAGAACGCCAGAAAGGCAGTCCGCAGAGGTTTGAAATGTGAAGAAACGACAAAAACTAGGTCCAAGAGCAGGCAGAGGGTCAGAAAGCACGAAAGTCAATAACATGGGGGGGGGTGATGGCACTGACAACCTGGTAAACTGAAGGTAATCAAGAGAGCAGGAGGGAGGAGAGGAAGTACAACTGCAATGAGGCAACAATGCGAGGGAGGAAAGGTTAAGACACAAAACAAAAATTGCACAATAACACTCAGAGATGGAGGCTTCCCCGTAATAACAAAAGACCCTCAATTTATGCAACCAGTCATTTAAAAGCTAATCACCTAAATTTTAAATACAGAAAGGCGTAAAGTAATTAGAGGGTGTCAAATCATCCACCGTGTATAATTATATATAGTGTAATTCAGTCAAAGGCTGTAGCTTCACAGTTTAAACACACTATTATGAATGAAATAGCCCAGCAGTTTCTTTGGTTAGAAATCCCCTGCTGACTGCTGTTGGTCCTCCCGAAATATGTTCGTAAAATGCATAATAAATATATTTTTTTCCAACATTTGTTTTATTTAGGTTCTTAACATTAGAACTCTTACAATGAATATTTCAACTCTACAGGCCAGTTTGTTTGACACTCATTTTCATTCATTTCTTCGAGTATGTACCCATCTCCGCCTCTTCAACTGATTTCTTTCACACAATGTGTAGCATCAAGTCTCCTTTTTTTTTTTTTCTGAAGTTGTTTTCGTGTCACTGGATGATTTTTGTCAGATATGAGGATTTTCTTTATACTGCGGTTCTGAAGTGCTCAGTGTGCTGATGGCCCTGCGGGCAAAGGGAGGATCATGGATGGGGGTGGGTATGATCTGGGTTTGGTCTTTTGAATAACAATTTTTGATAGCGTTTCCTCGCCCATGGAACCCCTCATGACAGGGAAATACTTTGTTATGCTTTACTGACAGTCGTACATCATAAATTCAGTATTTGTTCATATTCTAAAATGGGACCCAATGTAGTAAAGGTTTTTCCTTCATAACTTCCTTAATCAATAAGTTTCTTTCCCCCTTCATTTATGAAACAGGCGAGAATGTAACAAGAGATGAACCATCATGGACGACCATGACTGCCATTGTCTTTCACTTTCTGATCTTATAAACTCCTTAAAAAAAGTTTTGAAACATTATTTAAGTCAAACATTTCTCCCTTTTAATAATACTAATTGATGTTTTATTTTATATCGTTGGAAAACCTGACTAATCACCTTTAAAATGAAGTACAACTAAGGATCGTGCATTCATGGAATGAGCAACACAGCTAAAACCCCCCACAAAATAGCTAAATGTATGGGAGACACCCCCCCACCCCCCCACCCCCCAAAAAGAATGTGCCAACATCCATACACCTGGATATAGGCACATTTTCTTTTTCTTTTTCTTTTTTTTTTTTT
>CAESWR010000606.1:376544-396015 GCA_903171835.1 Mullus surmuletus | reverse complement strand
ACGATATAAAATACAATATCAATTGGTATTACTAAAGGGGATGATTGACTGAAATAATTTTTCAAAACTTTTTTGAAGGAGTTTATAAGAGCTTATAATAAAAAAAATGGCAGAGCTGTGAAAAGCAAAACAGACTCCCCAGTGTAACCAGCCGATTGAAAGTGAAAGACAATGATAGTCATGGTTGTCCATGGTGGTTCATCTGCGATAAAATATGGCTGAATATTGGAGCAGTAAAAAGAGCAACCTGTGATTTCTGTAGAATTATTCTGGGAAGGAGATTTAATGCTGCAATCCGCACAAATTGGCACAAATGTGAACTGCTCCAATTTGGGATGTTGGGAGAAAAAAATTGATCCCTACTTGTTCCAACTTTAGGCAGTTTGTTGTGGGGGGTTGTTTGTTTAGTCTGACGTTGTGTGTCTGGAACGCTTTGAAGACAGAACTCGACATTGTCAACTGGGAAATTCCGAGTTCTGTCTGGAATGCAGCACATGACCCAATCAGGGAGCCAATATGAATATATGAGTGTCATCATCTTAAGCCGTGAAGCGTTCCTGCATGACAATATCTCTGAGCTCTTCTTTGTCTCTTTTCCGTTAACGTGGATGCAAAAAATAATCAGAGGAATGACAGGATTTTTTGGATTTTCTTTTTAAAGACAGCAGCTCGTGTGTGGATGGGGTTCGGATAACGTGCACTCCTGCAGGGAAACCGACTGCCTCACCGGTGAACAAAGCGCATTATGTCACCACAAAAGAGATTGTTTCTGAGGAGATGGAGGAGACTAAGAGATGGCAGGAAGGAGAGTGTGTGTTAGAGGTACATTCCTCAGGTGGGCACAAAGAAAGACGAGGCACCGGATGAATGATATCATGCTGCCGTTAGAGCGGCCTGCTCACTGAAACGTGCTGCGTTCGAGATCCACTCTCACAGCAACACACAAGATTGCTTTCCATTTGTCTTTTTCCTTGATGAAGAGCAATAATATAAGGTCAATAAATACAAACAAAAAGCAATAGAACAATGAGCACATACATGCGATACACTTTACAGAATTTAAATATTTCCTATAAAAGGAAAATAATTACAAAAAAAACAACCGCATAAATATATCGGGTCTTAACAGTGGTGCAGATAACTAAATGTCCTCAATTTAAAGGACTTTTATCGCGCCCCCCCTTCGTGTGAGGACAATGGGAGGATAATCAGAGAAAAAGACACCCACACACACACACACATCCTCTGTAGCCTGCAGCTTTCAAAGAAAGAGCAATCAGGGGTGATATATTGGCAAATGTCAAACAAGGATTAATGGATTAATAACATTGTTAAGTGTCTCCCCGCTACTGTCTGCGCCGAAGTTTCCTATTTTTTTTCCCCCTAGCCCTCCCTCCGTCCTCGCTCTTCTTCACCACACTAATAGGGAGTGTGAGGGGAACTGGGGATGTTAAGAACCAATCTCACAGACAAAAAACTCTCGGCAGAATTTAATCTCTCTGTCCTCTTTCTGTCTCTATCTGACAGCGCCGCTCTCCAGTTCCTCACTGCGTGTGTGTGTGTGCATGCGTGCTTCCACGTGTGCGTGTGTGTTCTGCAGCCTGGGTTATTGGGGCTTCCATTAAACCACACTCAGTGTAATCAGCAGAGAATTATGGGCGCCAGGGGCAAAAATACTCGGTAAGCTTTTCTAGGTCTGTGTAAGTATATAAATGTGTGCGTGCTTGCTCAGAAAATGCTGTTTTGCTGGGATTTATGCGTCCATGTGTGTGGGGAAAAAAAAAAAAAGTAAACATTTTCTGCAATTTAAGAGTTCACTCTTTTTTTCCCCATGCAAGGTGGACCATAAGCCAAGGCCTCTTCCGCAACGCTCTCGCCAATTAAAAAACCCGATGCCTAATAGGGGTTCTGCAGCCTGTCAAATGATTATCTGGAAAGTGCCTCCCTCAAACACTTGCAATGAAATGCATGGGTGGCATTTCAGCCAAACCAAGGTGGCAGTCGCTTGTTAAAGCCTCTCCGGCATATTGTTTTTATTATCATTTTATACCTCGCGTCTTCTGTATCATATTTTTATAGACACGCGAGATGGCATTTTACTGGCTCGCTCCTTAGAAATTTTATCAACTGAGAGGGGAAAAAAAAGGCAAAAAAATCCAAGAGGACCTTTCACAACCTCACGTCTCACCTTAAATCAGCTTTAATATTGCTGATGGGACATTCCGCGGGTGGGTACGTGAGCGAGTTATTTCTCCCCTGAATTCTATTAGTGGCTCCATACTTAGAAAGGTCAGTTTTAATTTCCACAGGGAGTGATAATTACACTGGATTTCAGGCTCCTCTCATGGCCTCCTCGCCACAAACAACCGGTTCTGTAGAGGTTATCTCCGCTCTAAGCTCTCGACTTTGCGCTAATCAGCTCACTTTTCAAGTCAGACGAGGAGTTCGACGTCTGTCTCTCTCTCAGCAGTCTCCTCTTTAGTGTTGGAGTGTTTGAGACTGGTCATAGTCTTAAAGAGATAGTTTGGATATTCTGACATGAAGTTGAATGAGATCTCCCAATCAGTGTCGGTCATCAGCAGTGACTTTTCGCCCACTGCGTCCTGTGAGCAGAGGTCCGGCTCGGTTTTGGTGTTGCATAAAGTAGTTCCGTCTAGTTGCAACTAGACCGAACTACTTTCTGCAAACTGAAACCTGGCCGGAAGTGCAAAACCACTTTTTGAAGGTTTCGTCTCAGACCAAGGGCGGACTGGCCTCGAGAGCATAGACACAATATAATTAGACGCCTCATTGCGTGCTGAGGCATAATCCAGTGTCGCCGTCATATTGGTTAGGTCTTCTCACTCTAGGCGAGCACCAGAGCCAACCGGAGTCAATGCAGAGCGAGCAACCATGCCATATTTTGTGCAATAACCGGCACAGTATTGAAAGCAGATCATGTGGGATTACCTTTCCCAATAATACCTTTATTTTATACAGCACTTTAAAAACAACTAAAAGGCACTTTACAAACAGCAAAACAGAATATCAAGATAAGAATTAAAAACAAGATGTTAATTAAATATTAAAAGATTAAAAGCGGTTTTAAAAAGGTGTGTTTTAAGAAGAGTCTTAAAGTGAGGCAGGTTGTGGCAATCGCGGAGATGTTTGGGCAGACCAGGGGCTGCGATGGAGAAGGCTCTGTCTCCCAAGGTTCGGTGCTTGGTCTTGGGGGGCAGAGAGAGGAGATTTTCGTCAGATGAGCGGAGGGGCCGGTTGGTGGAGTGGGGGGTTAGGAGGTTGTAGAGGTAGGGAGGGGCCAGGTTGTGGAGTGATTTAAAGGTGGTGGGGAGGATTTTGTACTGGATGTGGAGTTCCTGAAGGAAGGGGGTGATGTGGTCGAAGGGGCGGGTGCGGGTGAGCAGACGGGGGGTGGAGTTTTGGACACGCTGGAAGTTTTTCAGAGTGTGGGAGGGAAGGCCATAGAGGATGCTGTTGCAGTAGTCGAGTCTTGTAGTGACAAAGGCATAAATCAGGGTTTCAGCAGCAGAGGAAGAGAGGAAGGGATGGAGTCTGGCAATGTTTTTTAATTGAAGAAATGCAATCCGGGTTACGTGGGAGATGTGGTGCTCAAAGGTGAGGTTGGGGTCAAGATGGATGCCAAGGTTGCGAACTGTGGGGGACAGGGGTCAGGGAGATGTTGTCGTTCGGAAGGGGAAGAGTGAAGATGATGTCTGATTTGTTGCAGTTCAGTTGAAGAAAGTTGATTGCATCCAGGTTTTGATGTGATTGAGGCAGGAGGTGAGGGTGGTCTGTGTAGTGGCGGAGATGGAGGTGGTGGAAATATAATGCTGAATGTCGTCAGCATAGCAGTGGTATTGTAGTCTATGGTGGCGGATGATTTGGCCGATGGGGAGCAGGTAGAGGATGAATAAGAGAGGGCCAAGGACCAAACCTTGGGGGACACCTAGGGGGAGGGTGATGTTGAGGGTGGATGAGAGGCGGTTGAGGAGGACGGAGTGGCTGATTGTGTCGAAGACTGATGACAGGTCCAGAAGGATGAGGATTGTGAGCTAGCCGGAGTCGGATGCAAGCAGGATGTCGTTTGTAATTTTAAGAAGGGCTGTTTCTGTACTGTGTTTGGAGCGGAATCTGGATTGCAGCGGTTCAAAAAGATTATTGGAGTTGAGATGGGTTGGGCGGAGACCACGTGTTTGAGGTTTGAGATGGGTGGGTAGTTGTTGAGGATATCCGGTCAGGCAAGTACGATTGAACAATGATTTGACCATTCATTTGACCATTAAACCATAAACTTTGAGTAAAAATGTACTCAAAGTATATTTACTCAAAGTTTATACGCATGTCTGATTTGTGTGTGTGTGTGTTGTGTGCGCACACGCTTGCATGTGGCTGTGCCTGAAATAACAACATTAAATTTACTCACAGCACACAAAAATAAAAATATGAAGAAATTCTTGTCTTATTGGTGTGTACAGAAGGATCATGATTCTGTGTGTGTGTGTGTGTATTTGTGTGTGTGTGTTTTTTTTGTGTGTGTGTGTGTGTGTGTTCGTGAGAGAGAGAGAGAAACAGAGAGAGAAATACATTCCAATGAACAATCAAACTTGTTTCTTTATTAAAATCTAACAATTATTCATTTATAGATTTATTAATATGCCATACCATATGTCTTTGTTAAAGGGCACAATACAAAGTATTTCAGTATGAAAGCACGTATTTTTAATGTGTGACAGCATCCTGTATCATAACTACATCTCTGCCATTTGTAACAAACTAAACCGTCTATAAATCGGGTAAAAAAATTCAGGGAGTTATGATCAGAGGTAGGTAGTGACCAGTTACATTTACTCTGTTACATTTACTTGAGTACATTCTTGGATAAATTGTACTTCTTTGAGTAACTTTAATGCACAGTACTTGAGTACGTTTGTGAAGAAGAAACGCTACTCTGTAATGTAGTACACATTGCACATTGCAATGTAGTGGTATAAGAGTAACTTACTCCATGGTCCGTTACGTCCCTTTTTAACAAAGGGATTCTACGCATCTTCATTATGCTAGAGACACTTCCACGAAAGGCTTTGCCCCCACTGACCAAGATCGAACCTGTGCTCCCAATGCTGGTGCAACACGACTGCGGAGTGAGTCGCACAGTGTGTGTCGACGGGGAGCAGTGTCAACCGTGTGTTGCTGTAGCGTAGTTGTTCCAGTCAAACAATGACGGCACGAATTAGGGTTATACGAGTGATACGAATTTGGACATTTTCAAAATATCAGCTGCATACCTTGGTATGTTTAAAATGTTTCTTATCCTGTAAGAAGTCCAGTGTCTGTTGGTTCACTGTTGTAACCACTTGAAACGGTACAAAGTGACACATAATAGTGGTCACTTTTCTGGACCTTAAAAGCATCCCTGACTTTATATTTTATATTTTTTTCATACAGTTACAACGCTCCTGTGTTTACAGCCAAGTGACTGGAGTGGGAAGTAAACCGGAAACTCCTTTGCTGATCTCAGGCGAAAAAAACGGGTGAAACAGCCGATGATGGTCCACGCAGTAATGCTTTTCAGTTGTGCTTTTCTTTCATAACCAAAAACCAAAAATATTACATTTGTTCTGATCAAGGCCTCAGGTTAAATGAGGTGCCATTATCCCTTCACTAATGATGCATGCATGTCTTTTTATCTTCCACATATATGTGAACATATTTGTTCCACCGCCATCATCCTCCACCAGCATTCTCCGCAACATGGACTCCTAGAGTTTCTAGAAAGTGTTTGATTTGTTACTTCTTTTTCTGTTCTGTTCTATGATCAACTCTCTGCGATGTAAAGGGTCTTGCTCTTGTCTGTGCTCTCGGAAAAGTCTTGGCCACCGCTGCTCCTTTTGTCAACGCCATTGCGGCGCCGTAGCGCTAAAGGAGAACCGAGATAACAACGATGATTGAAACTCTGACTGCAAGATGATTTCCACATGATTAAAAGTACGCGATTAGCATTCAGCAGCCGTGCCACTCGACGGAGAGCCGGCCCCACACCTCAATCACTGGAGCGTTATGCCCATAATAAATACACGACGGGCCATTAGGACAGAGGGCCCAAGTCGGTGGTGTCTTTTGCATACCAAACGTGATGAGGACATGGCGAGGTAAAAGAACGACAAAGTGCGGTTTGGGGAGCTCGCGCTGGTGTGTAACTCTCTCCGCTCATCCATGGGGAAATTAACTGTGGCGAAGCAGCATTACATGAATTACCAGGGTAATCCTGTACTGACACTGCCCTAATCTGCACAGGGATATACAGGATCAAATTGCTGTCTGCATATTTCACTGTGAGTATAACAATGCTGGCAGGTGGCTCAAGGAAACAGTCTAATAATACAGCCCTGTGTGACAGGGAGGTGAAGATGTAGCAGTCAGGATTGAGAGTTAAAAAAAGCAGAGCTCCTTACTGGCAAGGACTTGTGGTTCAGAATTCCTACGTTTACATGCTTAACAGTAAATTTTCCGGTTAATGAAACATTCAGAATAACCCCTGTGAGTAAACAGGGTTATTCCTGTATAAATGGTCATTTTAATCAATAGGTATATCCCCATCAAACCAGCGACGCACAGGCAACATCTCATACAAACCCTTCTTTGCGTAACTTCATGCTCACCTTTCTGTGGATCTGGTTTATCCTGGTACTGTTTATTTGTTTGTGTCTTTCGTCAAACTTAAGAATTGAGAAGTAAGAAGTTTGTGTTCTCCTCCTCACTTCAAACCCTTGAACGCTTGAAGTGAGGAGGAGACCACAAATTAATGTTCATTTCAACCAGGCTATTGCTAATATTCTGGTTAGAAAAGGCTTATTTGACCGCATGTAAACGTAGCCATCAAATGAGGTTGTGACCCTATAACCAAACCATCTTAAAGCACCCAACTAATCAAGACACAAAAAGTATATTTAATTATCATTGTGTGAGAAACCATAATCAGGATCAACAATCCTTTTAAACAGGTGTTTTTTAGTAACCAGTTTTCAGTCATTCTGGAAATGTAGAGGGCCAGAGAATGTTGAATCCCAGGAGCGTATGGACGCAGGATTTGCAACTATATCCCAGTTGAAAACACACCGTGTCAGAAATAAACATGGACATGGAGTGAAGGACACTTTGTTTCACGTGCCAAGTTGCAGGAAAATGACAAGAAAAGAATCTCAGGAGAAGAGAGACAACGAGGTGTGAGGTCAAAGCGATACGGGTTCTGCCATTAATCTGCAATGCCACACAGCTGATTGTTGGTGAAGTTGGGGTTGATTTTTTGTTTTCCATTTCTCCAAGTAGCAGGTCGGAAAAAGTTCTGAGTTGTCTGGACCTTTCTTTTCTTTCTCTGCCAAAGCCATCCTATGCAGCTTTAGCAGCTGTGTATGTTGCCTGTCAGATCCACTGCAACAAAACTTGATGACTTAATGCAGATCAAAGTGTAGATGGAGTGGCAGCCAATGAGACTGTCGCAGGTTTGACCCCGGTTTGACCTTTTCCTGGAGAGTCTATGTTGCAGTTTCCTTGAGTCAGACAATTGATCCATAATTGCTCCCTGGGTACCGGAGTTATTGGATCTTTCCTGTCTCCAATAACTGATGGGTTAAAAGCAAACGGAGAAAAATGTGATGCGACAAACGGGGACATCGTGTAAACAGTCAGTGCACTTCATGCAAAAGACTGTGACATTCTGAAATGGCTGTAAACATGTAGAAATCTCAGAAAAACAGTGATGGTGAACCCACCATCACTGTTTTTCTGAGATTCAGAGTAACAGCAGAGGTGATTTATCAGCTCAGTAAACTCATCTTCCCCTAAAATGTCAAAAATGAAATGGTCAGATATATACTGCTGTGTTAATATTTCATTGACTATAAATGCGTTCGAACACGTTTATCTCAAAGACAATTTTTTTTCAGAATCAGCTGGATTAGTAATCACCTGTTGACAAACTTGATTTCGTTATTCGTACATTCCCGTATCGCCATTGCATTGTCCCATAGAGGCATCCATGTCCTTCACTGAGACCGCATGGAACAGTTTTTCATTGCCTTGAAACTCAACGGTCGTTGGATAAATGCCAAGATTTTGTCCCGCCCCCGGACGCTGAGCGTCTCTGGGGGTGAATGGAGCAGTGGGCGGAGCCTTTGCTGGCCTGGACGCTGGACTTCTACATGATGACGGGAGGATCTGTTGAAAGGCTGAATCCCTTTTTGATTGACAGTCATTTTGAAAGATACACCGTCACTGAGCATTGGGAGCTCAGTCGTATTGCCAATATTGCGAAAGACAGCAACCAGCAATCCATTTACGTATTTGCTTGGTAAAATTGTTTCACCATTTCCATTGCTCATTTCTTACACTGTATATAAACACACTCATAATATTTCCTTGTTTCAGTTTAACATAATTGAAATAAATAAATTATAAATTATGTATGATGTAGGCCGACAATGAATACCACTCCTTGAAAGAGCAGCAACCCCCACTGGGTAACAACCAGCCAATCCACGCTTCCCTCGCAACGATTCAGCCTCACAGCCAGTCAATCTCAGCTGAGTGATGTCCAGCGAGCCGCCAACAACGATGGCGGCCCGCGGCGGTGGCAGAAGCAGCGGGGGAGGCAGCAGAATGTGAATCAAAAGAAAAGTTTTGTCGGCTCCCACCTACAAAGCAAAGGATCTTGTGCGTTTCCATTTGAAGTAAAGACGATGATAGAATGGAATTCTGCAGCGAAGCATGCGGGGAGATTATCTCATCTTACCACTGTAGGACTGATGCTGATTCAGACCTAGACATGGCGAGGGGAGGATTACCGCAGGCTTTTAGACTATCTCTCGAGAAAGCTCTTCAAAGGAGGTATTATACAAAACATCCAGCAATATAAGTGTTCTTTGTAAAAGTCTTACCAGTGCCCTCCTCTCCGTAGCACTTTGTGTCTCACCTCTTGGCGTCTCTCTCTGTGCTTGTTTACCGGGGAGGCTCCCAACAAGGATCGGTGAAGGACACTTGGTAATTAGCATTCCCAAACACAAAAGCAAAGCCGAGGTGAGGAAGCCGGAGCTGGAGCCGGAGCGAGGCAGGTACAGCGCGGCGCAGAGGGGCGCTGGCGAGGCGCTGGCGAGGCCTTATCAGAGGCACAGATGTGTTTGTCTCCTCGGTGGCGGCTTGGCTAATGATGAATGATTTCCTCCCTGTCTTAATGCTTGTTGTCACATTCCTGTCAATGGGGCCGCGAGTTACAGTCTTGTAGGAGTAATGGGGTTGGCGCCGCTCCAGACGAGCGGCAAATAGCCGAGAGACGCCGGAAAGGAGATAGGAGGGAAAACCCGGATTAAAGTGACATCTTATCCGCCGTGTCAACAAGCCGCCATCTTTTAAAATTAGTCACCGTCACCTTTCACTTACTCTCTGCAGACAATCTGGGGGTCCACGAATGGGAGGGGTTAAAAAAGTGTAAAGACGGTAAACAACTGGATTTCTTTGTAAAACATCTGTTAATGGGAAGTCATCATAGTTCTAAATCGTTCTTTTCAGAAAAATTAAGTTTAATTAGAAAATAGTAAGTTTATTTGGAACTAACCGACTCTCGTCACATATTCCTCCGCGCAGCCCAGCACTCGACCACTTTGGCTCCCCCTCAACTGTTCGAGTCAACAAGCAAGCGAGTTCAGACTCTGATTGTAGCCTCATTATTTCATAATACTTTGAGAAAGGCAGAGAAAATAGCCTATGTATTTGGGGCAATACTTATGTTTGCAGGTGGATCTCCAACCCAAAATTGAGCAATTGTGGCTTACTGAGGGAGAGAGGAGAACTGTGTACTTAGTGGCCATATGCAACCCCACTTCAAAAAAACTCAACTATGCCTTTAACATAAGTTAATATATAAATGTGGTATTGCTTGATTTCAAATAGAGTTATGAAATACTAGAGTACAAGTATAGTTGTTGTTTTAGACTGTGAATTCACAAACATGGCATTTTTTATCAGGCTAATGTAACATATTGCATTGTAAGAACTTGAGAGAGCCTCTCTGACAATGAAAAAAAACAATATGCAAGTGCACTTTAGGCACAATATAGAGCCTCAAATTTTTGGAGAACTGTGAAGTGGACATTTCTGTCTTTCCCTCGCAAAAAGAGCAGTATCCGACATCTGTGACGAACATTGCCAGAGTTGAGAAAGAGACGCAGGGAGCAGCCGGAGCGGCAGTCACCAACCAAACCGATTCACAACCTTGTAATCGGGCCATCTGCCAATTCATGCTAAAAATAGAACGATTAAGGGGTCTGTGTACCCATGAATCATATGTCAAAACCGGATTTCAGATTCAGACAAAAAACACCACAAGGTCACTTTTTCTCCCGCCGTCATTATGATTCATTAATATTGGCATTTGGCCCCATCATAATAAACAAGCAGAAACATAACCTCACCATAGCTGTCTTTTTTTGTTGCTGTTTTTTGGATTTACATTTTTATACTATATGAAAAATAAATGGCCAACCAGAAAAAAAACAAGCAACACATCAACATGCAACACATTATACAATACACACACACACACACAAACACACAGTTAACATTACACAACTATTGTTGCTTAACCCGTCATAAAGTAAAAGTGCTTATTCAATGTTTACGTGTAGTTAATAATAATTACCTGTAGGCAGCTGAATACTAAGCGTATTCACTTTTGAAGATTTATTATTTATGATTCCGCTGGAAATAGTTTTGTAAAATGAAATGACTCCTGGACTTTTACATTTAATGGGATTTTTCTTGAGCTTATTAAAACTGCTACCTCCTACTTCCCTTTTGCAATTAGATGTGCTATTCTTATTGTATTTCCACAGCCACCAGGCTTAATCTTTGCTTTTAATATGTCATTAAAAAGATTCCATAAAAGTAGTGTAATTACCAAATGTGTAAATCCTAGTGTAAATCCAAGTGGTGGGGTAATATCGAGTTTATAGCTTAACGCATTTCTTTGTCCACTTCTCCTTCCAACTCCTCCACTCTGGGAGGAATATTGGCTTTGTCAGACATTTCACTGTGATTGACCATTATTATATGTTTCTACTTCTGTGGACCAACGTTGAGATTCACATTAAAACACTTGAATGTTAATTTAGAAGCTCAATGGCGCTTTTTTCCCCCCCACTGCTGCGAAATATAAATTTAATCTAAAGATCAAGTCCATCAAAACTGATTGCTTGAAGTTCACAGTTTTGAGGAGGACAAGGTCAAAGCTCTGGTAGCAGTAAGGTCAGATGAAATCTGTCCACAATCTGCATTCACAAGCACTCAAGAGAACAATGTTTTTAATCTAATTAGCGGGCAGGAAGGACATGTGTTATTCAGAAGGTTTGGTTAATTTGACATTGTGAGTTGTGAAAGCAAACTTGCTGAACTACTTGGTGTGAAAATGACCTAAATCATGTCTCTACTTTTTTGGGTCCGGAATGCAATTTGATAGAAACAGTGGGAACTGCGCTGCATTATGGCTCACTCTTTGAGGCAAAAATGAGAGCTTTCAGTAGATATTTGTGACGAATAAGTGTAACAAAACAGATTTTTTTATGCAGCAACTTTCAGGAACATGTAAAATTGCTAAAGAGGAGGCTCCCTCACACTGTAGACGCTTTGGTATTTAAACCTTTGTTGTCTGATGAAGGTCTAAATACTGAAACATCACAATAAAACATTTTGCTTGCAAGTTCTACAGTGTGCGGGACCCTCCTCTTGAGCAACTTACCTTTTCCTTCTCCTACGCACCTGTCAACAATGGATATGCAAAGAATTCTTCTTTGAAGAAACATGTAAAACAACAGAATTCTTATGCAGTAACTTTCAGACAACATTAACAAAACCGATTTTTTATGCAGTAGCTTCTCAGATATATTTAACAAAACGGAATTTTGAACAATGCAAACGGGGGCGAGATCTCTCATTAAAATACAATAAATTACACTTGACAAACAGATGTAAAAAAGGTCTTGTAGTTTGGGTAGATAAAGGCCTCAGTCACATTTGAGCTAAATAATCCTCATAAGATCATAAGATATTTTTGAATTTTCGCGGACCCCCCCTTTGAGAAACACTGACCTAAAATCACATCAAACATCCACACTAAAGTTATGAAAATGTGCGAGCAAACTTGTCAAAATCTGGCAAGAAACTCGTCTAAATGTGTCCACATGGCGATGAATTCAAAAAGATACCACAGAATTGTATATATTGTTTATTTCATGCACACAGCAGCATTTCACATGCTCACTATCGGAAAGCAGGAAAAAAGAATCCATCTTTGGTTTCTCTTGGGCTCCAAACTAGGCCAATTTGGAATCTGTACTCTAAAATCCTGACTAGATCCCCGAGTGTAAGAGCGCTCGAGACTTCTGAGCCATGAAGTGTTTTTCCATGCTACATGTCTAAATTATGCAAAGACTCACTTTAATTAACTACCTCACAAGCGCCGAGTGAAAGTCAGACCCGGACTTTACATCTGAAGTGCTGAAGTGTGGCAAGTTCATGATTGGATGATGCGACCGTCTGCCGCTGCAGCACCGGCCCAGATTGGCGCGGCTTCATTCTGCTCATTTGTGAATATTGCCCTTGAAAAAAAAGAAATACTATTCTCAGATGATGAATTATACACAGCAGAGAAGACAAAAATAAATTAACAGTGGCGGTTCAAGCCTCAATCTGTCACTGCGAGAACTGCGAGTAAGTGGCATGTTGTACATTTCCACATGAAAGGTAAACAAAACATTCATTTGGGAGGTTATATTTCAATGTCATTCACAATGGCATCCCAGGTTGAACATTATTATGACAAATAATAATAGAAAAGGTGAGTGTGTGTGTGTGTGTGTGGGGGAGGGGGCGTCATTGAAAAGCAATAACGTTGTATTTAAAACATGCTCTCTCACTCGCTCTCTCTCTCTCTCTCTCTCACACACGTACACCCACACACTTATCCAATGATCCTCCAAGGAAATATATCCCTCTCCACCGAAGAAAAGAAGAGAATGAATGAATTTCAGGGCTCGGGGAGGAAGTCACCTTGAACGTCTGTGTGTGTGCGCGCACTTGAGACAAATATGAACCGTTGGGGCCCTGAATGGAGCCCTGTTGAACACCTATCGCACCGGGGAGAGAGAAATATATATTCAAATGCATCCCTGAGAGCTCTCTGCGGCGCCGGCGAGGGCCGTAACAAATAACAAGCCATCTTAACCTTGAGGCCGATCCAGGAAGTTAGCACTTCAGAGATGTGCTGCGCTTATCAAGGTGATCTTTTATTTCTCAAACACCGCTCGCCCTTTTTTGTGAGGGAATTGATTTTGAATAATCAACAAAGAAAAAGGTAGCCGCATGTCATTCGCCGAGCTGGATTGTGCGTTTCAGTGGCGATAGAAGGCGGCAGGAATGTAGGGAACGTTGCAATTAGCGAGTTTGGTGTAAAGCTTGGCGCTGACCCTGCCATCGTTACGTTTTTTCTTCTTTTTTTTTCGAATCTACAAATCAACTCCCTGCCCCTTGTATCTCCGGTTCGCTCTCTTGACAACGGTGCCCCTTGTTTTCATTCTTCAGAAGCTAATGATCGGTATCCCCGGGAACCCTCCCCCTCGGTGCACATCGCCGCCCCAAGCTGCCGCTCCGGCACGGCTTCAAGACAAGCGACGGTCGACATAAACAGAAATATTTAGTTCGATTTCCTTGAGTCGCTCAGAAATCCGGATTGAACATCTGCACATGATACAGAATATTATATCGGGGAGATTGGATTCATTATTAATAACAAAGAATTGATTATGGCTTCTGGCACCCGGGAGATGATCTCGGAGCTGATGTGATTACAAATAAAAGTGGTTCCTGGGAGCTGACAAACTGACAGATGGACAGCCTGGAAAATAACCCTTAAGAGTTCAGTTTTTTTTTGTAAGCCATTTTGACTACAGAAAAATGCCTCGAAATTCAAGTTTGCTGCTAATCATCGACCCATTTGAGGCTCTAATAATAATAAGCATCATTAAATCCTCCTTGAATTGCATTTTATTGAAATTATTTGAGTTTTTTCGATTTTTTTCGATTATAATACTGTGGAGTTACGTAAACAAACTGGCATTTAGAGGGTAAAAATCCCCCCAAATAATTACTATTTGATGTAGCCTTTATATCTAAGGCTGTAGTTGATTAAAAAGATTGACTAATTTCAAGTGGAACCATTTTTTAATATTATGTTACTTGTACCGCAGTTTTTAGGGAGGGGACGGTTTTCATCCTGAGGGACGATTGAAAAAGTTATTTTTAAGGAAATAATGAAATAAAGAGAGGATTAAATGTTAAGTGATAGGAGTGAATAATCTTAATCGTTATCAAACATCTTCAGTAAGAATAAAATGAACACAAACACACACACACGTGTGCTAACCTGCTCTGTAAATCAGCATTCTGAGCAGATCTTTAATTATTGATGTTGATCACGGTGAGCGTGCGACCGTATTCCCTCCAGACCACGAGGAAGACATGCAACAAAAACAAAAGCCCCCCTGTGTCTCGGCTGCACTAGCAAACACTGCATAACACACACACATCGGTAATACACGTCTACACCATCTAAGCATGCAAGCGTCCCTCCTGCAACATGCGCGCTCATGGGTGCAGTAGTGGCCACACACACCTCAAGTGGATGCACGAGCATTTGCATCGAGGTGCGTCAAAGGTTTTTTTGTCTCTGATTTGCATTAAAAATAAAACACACAACTTGGATTCCGTTTTCAGCTTATTGAACCCGACAACACGCTCAACACAACTGGGCCGGTTGTTGGGCTCCCACAGCTCCTCTGTGCTCCAAGCAAAACAAAATGCATGCCTTCAAAGCATGAACATTTACTGCCAGATGTGTCTCAGGCAAGAGCAAGTTTTTTTTCTGAAAATTAGCATTATATTTGTATTTATTTTTACTCTGCTGTGTCCAAGAATGCAAAGCACACCTGGCACCAGAAACCATTAGGAACACACATGTAGTGCACCTATCTGGCTTGGATTGCTTTTGGATGAACTCCCCATCATAAGAAAAGATAAGATAAGATAAGATAAGATAAGATAGTACTCTTATGTAAGTACTTTAGTGCTATATTTTTTTCCTGAAACCTGCATGCCCTGTGTTTCCTAGCTGCTGCAATTGTGAATTTCTCTCTGTCTATCCCTCTATCTATCTAGCTATCCATCCATCCATCCATCCATCCACCGGTATCTATCAACTGCACATGCAGCCAAACAACTAAGTCGCCATGTTATGTCATAAGGGCTGATTGGAAAAGATAAAAATAATTTTTAAAATATGTAAAACCGGGAACCGGGGCGTTTCTGGACACTCCAGGAGGCAAGAAGCACCTGGGACCCAGTTTTACATTGATTTTGTACGTAGTTATGCCCTTTGGTCATATGAATGCGCGTTAAGGGGGTTCATGTTCTCCTTGATTGGACCAGTGGCTCAGACTGGGACCCGCTCATATAGAAGGTGACAGTGTGACGTTCTCGAGGTGCCACCAGCATATCTTCACACCCATCAGGAGGCGTGAAGAGAAAAAAACAACCATGGAATCTGACTGTTCAAGGACGTTTTGATTTCAAATAGGTGTCATACATACTAAAACCTCGCAAAATAGCTCCATCCAACGCGTTCTATATTCTCGTCTGAGCACCTCATTGTGGTTCTGCCATGGCTGCAAGGCCAATCCAGCGCTATTCAAGTCTCATTTTTACAATGCAGGTCTGATTGCCACCGGGCAGCATCTCGCGCTAAAATGAGGCTTCATTTACAGCACAAAGGACGTTCATCTGCCACCACTCGCTGATCCAGTCAGACCGGCTCTGCAGACGGAAACAATATAATTTCTGTTTATTTTCATATGAATATCTACTGCCATTCCCTGGCAATGCTCTTTCATTTGGTTAACATATAAAAGAATGTGATAAAGAAAAAAAAAAACTGCATCGGCTATCCTTGACATACTGTTATATCTAAGGTTAGGCTACTTTTATTGTCAAAATAAATAAATAAACTGACTTTTTTCTCCACTCCACTCCCTCCTCCACTGCCAACCCACTTTCATGTTCGTGCTTATCTACGTAAAAAAGTACTTCTCTCCTCCAAACTGCTGTTGGTTCCATTCTCCTCTTTACAGCAGCAGCACATGCTGAAATAGTGTTTGGTGACACCGCTGGGAAATAGCGCAGTAATACTTCATGCAGGCTGTTTTTAAAACCTGTAACAAATGTACATACTGAGGCGGGGGAAGAAACTCACAATTTTTCAGTCTGAGATTTGTGGGAACAGGTTGACGTTGAAGATGCGTCTAACTAGAAGATAAGGATGGATTAGCATACTATATATAGCTGAAGGTTGTGACGGGGAAATCTTTTTACTTTAGCACTTCACAATAAGAGTGCATAAATACATTAAGATTAGCTAATATAGTAATAAACATTAACCCTTAGGAGTTCCTTAAAAAAAGCTTTCTCAATCGTCCCTCAGGACAAAAAACATCTCCCAATAAATTGCTGTAAAAATAACATAATTTTTTTTTTTCCAATTCAAATGAGTCGATCTTTTTCATCAACTTCAGTCTGAAATATCAAATATTAACAATTTGGGGAGGATTTTAACCCTGTATATGCCTGTTTGTTTGCGTAACTTCACAGTATTTTAATCTTAATAAAGATGATTATTATATCATGCTAATATGTGCTCTCAAGAAGGTGGAGCCAAACATCATTTGGAGCGTCATCATCCATCTCGAGTTGGACCAATTTAGAGGCTTTTCAAAATATTTTTTCTCTGTCAACAGTCCATCAAGCACTATTTTTAGTTAACCTCCAATCCTCCTTTGGGGGTCAGTTTCCCGCATCACCCGGCCGGCCCGTTCACCAAGATCTAAAACCCAATGTGGTCCTTCAGACAAAATGATTGCCCACCTCTGATCTAAATTGTCAAAAAACGACTGGACAAAAAATGTCCCCAGGAACTCTCAAGGGTTGACTAACTGCCAATTAAAGTGTCCCTTGATGCCATGTGTAATTGAGACTTCATTGATTGGTTGATTGATTTCCATCTTAGGGAGACATTTGTCCGTGTTATATATACTTATAATATATACTCATACACATTTCAGCAGAGCTTTGCTTAAAGTTGAAGCAAGATCTTCCTTCCACATTGTGTGACCATCATCACCACCTTTCACTGAGGACACAAGCTACCTTCATCTAGCATCACGAATCCCCTCTGACCTCCAACAACCTTTAGCCCGTTAACCTACTTCATGCTAATCACTCATGTTAATTAATTAACCCCTTATTGAAAAGTCTTACTGATTTTTCTTGTCAGTTTACGTTTAAATCGGCGGGTGTACGGTATTCGTGGAGGAGTGAAACGATTAGCCGTGCAGTCGCCACGCCGTGTACTTTGAGTACAGCAATCTGTAATGTTAGTGTATTGATTTTCTTAACAGACCACGTTTATCTTTCCCTCTGTTCACAAATCATAATATGCATTATGGACTCATCGGTAATTTTGCTTTTTGACTCAAACACAACATTTTCCCAGACAGTTACAGAGAAGGTGAGCATGGACGGAGATGGGAATAAAGATGCAGTGGGACACCCAAAGTGATAACACAGCCATTCTGGAGGGAGTCCAACGCTCCTCTTTCATTTGCAGTCAAAAATCTCCAAAGACATCTGTCTCCATTTTTCTCCCCCTGGATCAGCGATAATATAATCTGCCATCACCCCTTTTGAAACTCGGTCTAACTGGACAGCATCCAGTCTACGGCTGCCGTAATGTTAAAACAAATGCTCTGGCAGGCGTGTTAATGCCGACGTGAGGCGACACCAAGGAGGTTTTCAAACAGTTTGGAGTCGTCTCCTCCAAGGCTTTCTATTGTGCGCGCGGAAGAAGTGGGTTATGCTCGCGGATTTAGCGTCTGTCATTTTCCTGAGCAAAGGCGCCATTCATGTTTGCTCGGCCAAAATCTCGCCTGCAATGGTGAGGGATAAGCTGCTGGTGAAGACTAGTAATAGGCTTTTCACACCACAGTGTTAGCAGGACTGAGGCGGTGGGGGGAGGGGGGGGGGGCAGGCGTTTCTCATTTTTGCCTCCGCCTCCAGCACACACACCAAAGATATATGCATTCATTTGGTGCACGCAGAAGGTGCTGAATGAATAATGTCGGGGTAATTAACATGCATGCGCTTTGCAATTTTAGCCTTGATCAAGGGCATTAGCGGCTCTAGCGGGTAGAGGAATATCTTATTTAAAAGTGATTCGCCGTGAACAGCATGAGCAGACCCCCACCTTGCAAAAGTAACCGCCAACGCGGCCACCCCCCCTCGCCTCTAAGTCCTCCCTTCCCGAGCTTCCCAGCGGTGACTTTTCCCATCACTTGATTCCCTTGTGTAATCGCATCTCGTGTGCCTCTTTCCAGCTGTCATTACTCGACTCCGTTACATCCAACACGCATCCAACACGCCCACACACACACACACACACACACATAAACGTCCACCACCTGCCCCAACTTTCCCTCCCTTTGATTACACTGCAAAATAACACTAGAAAACATGCAATCTTCTCCTTGTGAGTTTCCTTGTCCCCTTAATTTTTGCCTCATTCCTCATTCAACACCCCAGCCCCCGCCCCCGCCCCCGACCCCCCCAACCCCACCTTACCCACAGAAGCACTTTTGCCTCCTTTAATCTCCTTCCTGTTTCTACTTTTGTGAAGAAAAGAAACACCTAACAATGCTGTCTGCTCTCCGATTGCAGTGTAATGGCTTCATTCCGTCCTAACTCCTCGCCATCGCTAAATGCCCCCCCACCCCCCGTACCCCATGTCCCCCTCCTCCCTCTTCCCTTCCCGCATGCCACCGGAGCTGCTCCACTAATGTCGAACACCAGGAAGGTTGCGCAGGCTCCACCCTCGCTGTCTCGCTGTTACTTTTCATCCTCTGCGCCTCTCCATGTGCCTGGTTATTTTCCCCCCGCAGCTGCCCCAAGCCCCCCACCCCCCGCCACCCCTCCTCCACCCGTAACCCTGCCGCCCATCACTTTAACAGCTTCTCCATCCCAATTACCTGGTAACCCCCCACTGAGACCGGGCCCTTACATGTGGAATTTCGCATTCCCTGACCTGAAAATGCCCCGGCCTCCATCCCCCATCGTCCCCCCCCCACACACACACACACACACACACCCGTCCTTCTCCATCGTCTTTATTAGGCGGAGGCTCGTGGCAGTTGAGGGTGCCTGATGTTTGATAGCTTGTTAACTGGAATCCAAGGGAGACTGATTAAATCTGGCATTTCAGAGGGAGTTCTTTTGTATCGGCCTCGGTGTATAGCTACACCCTTCCCCTGCAACCACCACTTGCATC
>CAESWR010000606.1:364766-376525 GCA_903171835.1 Mullus surmuletus | reverse complement strand
CCCCCCCCCCCCCCCCCCCCCCTCAGGTGCATCTGGAGAAAACCCTGCTCTTGATGTTAATATGGGAGAGGTTTAGCGCTTGCAGGTTCGACAAAGATCAGTCGAACTCGAGGATGCGTTGACTCTGGAAAGGCCGCCAGGTTTCAATATCAAAGGTACCTCGGCCAGGCACATGCATTTACGGGGGGTTTTAGCTTAAAATTGACCTCAAAACGGGCATAAATCCTGTTACAAATTTTGGATAGCTTCATGCTCACACATAAGCGGGGTGTCTTTTTTTATATGTGTGATGTGGAAAAGCATACCTGTGTAATTAGGAACAGAATATTAATCAAGTTCGTGGAGGACAGACAGAAAGGCACAAAAAAAGGGGAAAAAAAGTAATAAAATCGCAGCCCTCTCATGGGATCTCTTTTTAATTTTTCATCACGCTTCTCCTTCCATCTCCACTATCCACTGAGGTTCATTCATCATCCTCTCATCTTGAGTTGACTTCCCAGTCGGTGGGGAGCAGAGGTTCACCAGCCTCATGGGTACTGTGTGTGCTAAACTAATTAGCGGCAGCCATGCTGTGAGGAAACACACAGGCTTTTTCAACCACTGATGAAAAGATAAGACATCTCACAAAACTCTTTGGCAAAGCGGCATTTCTTGAAGGGGAGCGAGGGCTCGCAGACTGGGCGCTCATTTAATATCCTGATCTGAGCAGCACTTGAACTGCAAAAAAAAACCCTCCTTGCTGTTACGTCCTCTTTCCTCTCCAATGCCTCCCAGTGTACTTTTTTGTAAGAAAGGTACACCATCGTATTCTCTGTCATCCTAGCTGGATGCTAGGAGCAGGTTTGAGAGAAGCTTCCAAACTTTTAATGACTGTTGTACTCAAAGGAGCTGTTTTTTTAGTTTGATGGTTCTGCTTGTGATTATGAACTGTGGATATCATTAAACTACTTTAACTTTAAATTCAACCTGCAGTTTCAAAAAATCATGTGGGGATAAGCTCGGCCGGAGTAGGCCATTCAGGAAGAAACCGTTCAAATTGATTGCTTCAAAACTTCTGGACTAATTTTAGTGTTGTAGTCAATACTGCACACATCGAGACCAAGACAGTAAGATATGTGAAGGTCACAAAACATGCAACATGCAACAATCAACATAGGTATTTTTTATCCATGATTGAAGCCGAAATGTGGCTTCAATACTTCATCAAGAAGGCAGAGGCTGTCACTCGAGGGAAATAATCAATTTACTGTTACTGCAGTTACTGGTTGTTGATAACAGCAAGGCACGGACTAAAAAAACAGCAGTGGTCTAGATTAAAAATCCAGTCCACAAAGAATCCAAGACTAACGCAAGTCTGAGTGAAAATGTCTTTGAGTCTGGGTTGAGACCAAGACCTTTAAAGAGTGTCCAGTCTGACCGGGGGGGGGGGGGTATTTGTGAACACTTTTCACTAAAACATCATCACACACATGAACAAACTAAGCAGAAAAGATGTGAAATTACGTGAAATATTAAATGTCAAGGACGACAGAATCATTATTTAGCAGTGATTTTAACCAGATTTTAGCAAACCACGAGAACGCACTCAGGCTAGTGTGCGTTGCAGCTCAACATTTCATCACTTTTGATATCAGACATGTTTCATACATTTTTTATTTCTGATCCAAATTTGGGGAGACTCATTCTGTGGCATTTAGATGAGCTTAATAAAGCCCTTGCACCAGCAGAATATTCTGAGAAGATAATTGGACGCCTGTTGGAAGGGCAAATTGGACCCCAAATTGGCCTGGATATTCTCCAATGTGGCAGGTGGGTGGGGAGGGGAGCGTTTGCATTTACAGATACAAAGATGCCAAAAGTCTGAGATCTGAAATCCGAGGGCGGGGTATAAAAGGCTCCCGGGGCATTAGGTGTTGATATATTGATCTGTCTGAAGAGCGGTAAGGGCTTTTTGATGTCGTTCATCATCAGGTTCATTTATACCCGTCATTAAATATGGATACAGTCTGGGCCGTATATTTATACTCCATGTCCATGTCATCTGTATTTTTGCATATTTTATGAAACATATAGAGAGAGGGGCAATATCAGTAGAGTGCTCTGCAAAAGTGTGACACGGAGAAGACCGTCTGAGGATAACTGAGTGAAAAATACTGCAAAAAGAATTAAAAACTGCAAGTTGAGTTTTTAAGAAAGCAAACGTGTGTCTTCCGTGGATAAAAAAATCTTCAAAATGCTGCAGAGGAAAAAAAACCCCAACAGCAACAACAACTCCAAACACCAGACTTAAAATACACCCCTGTGTTCCTTGAAGTCGCTTATTTGCCCTAAATATTAATTTTATTAACAAGCACAGTTGTGACAGTTATGCTCACGGCAAGAGAATTTTAGCAACACTCCTCATTTCCTCGCACTGTTGTCTGCTGTTACCGCGTGTTGTATTGTTTTTCTCTTCCACTACTTTTATTTTTCAGTCCTCTGTTTCTGCGTGTTCGCCGACGGCAGATGATGCACCCATCCCACCGCCAGCAAGAGGACAAAGACTATGTTTACATGCAGTCAATATTGGGGTTACGGTATATTCCGGTTACTAAAACTACTAATAACCCGTTTACGTGTGTGAGCAAATCTATTTGGATATCCCGATCGAACCAGCAATGCACGGAGAACGTCTCGTACAAACCCTGCTTGGCGTATCTATCCTCACCTTTTTGTGGAGGTTTTTGCATTTGGCCATGTTTACAAGTAGTTCCTGTACTCAAAAGACAAAGATTCCTTACCAATAGAACATGCGCAGAACCCAAATTCATGTTCCTTGTGATGGGGAGATCCCAATACGCTTATACATGATCAACTATTCTGCTTAGACAAGCAGTAACCCAGAGGTAATATTCGGGTTTTTAAAGATATGAGCATATTGCAGTTATTCAATCGGCTTGTCTGTGTTTACATGGCCATGCGCAACTGGATTATTTCTAATATACCAGTTAGAAAAGGGTTATTTGACTGCATGTAAACTAGCCAATGAGGCAATAGCCTGATTTTCATCACAAGGAGCCGACATGACACGGAGGGACGCAATGAGATGCTCCAAAAAATATCCGATAACTTCACTCACTCAATACACTGAAGAAGCAGGAAACCTTCCTAATGATACATGACGAGACTTAGAAGTAATTTCATAACTACAACAAAGTGTCTTTTAAAAAAAATATATATATATGTAAGCTTTGCAGCACCAGCACTTTAGCAAGACCACATGGAACCAGGACCAGGACATTTAGGGTTGTATACATCGAACAAAAAACAGCACAAAACAGATGAGAAAGACATTTTTCTTTTTGTAAAAACAGCCCTTGCATTATTTTCTATATTGTGCAACTTTTCTTTGCACCTCTTGCCTCTTCTCCCAAGAAAAGCAACTGCAAGTTCCTGTGTTGATATCTCAGCGGAAACCACAACAGTCGAATGGTATACAAATAAAGGCCGTATAAAATGTGAATGGATGTTTCAGATAATAATGGAATTCCAGTTGTACTGAAACATCTGGAATGCAAAGGAATGCTGGGAGATGAATGGAGCAAAATTTGGATACTTAGAGTTGCTAAAAGTGTCCACACATGGTTAATGCATGTCATACAAGTCAAGCTAGTGGGCATCAAGAAGACTCTCTGATGTTGAACCATTTGTTTACTTAGGCTATGCTAAAAAAGTTGCATATTGTCGTTTTAAGACACAATGCAACAAAACCCTGGAGCTATTTCCACTCATTTCAGGTTTTTTGTTTCTATTGCAAAATCAGATGTGGATTTGTCAGGTGAATGTAACTTCTAAGTTGACTGAACTCACATGAAGACATTTCATAAGAAGGTGGAGGCTGCAACTTGGGAGAAATTATCAATTTACCAATGGTTGGAAGTGATTGGCTGTTGTCCAAAGCAAAGCACAGTCTAAAAGCCCCGCAGTGAGGGTTTCCCCCAGTCTACCAGAACCTCCAAAAAGTCTTTTTGAGACGAAGAATAGCCTCGGGTACTACAACACTAACAGCACTGGCCAATGTTGCTCTGAGTGACGCATTGCAATCCAACACTGGATGCACTGCTTTTAATCTTCAGTGCTTATTCCAGAAGATTCACTGAACTCGTTGCCTCAGCATTTCTGGATCTCACGGAGTGAGCAGGCAGCGAGTGCATTTACCTCCATTATACAGCAGCAGGTACATTATCCAGCTCCATCTCAGCCCCGTCGCGTTCCCCTCATTAGCGGCATTAATAAGTAATTCTGCTCTCTAACTTCTATCTCCCCTTTCTACTTGTTCTATAACTGTACACGCCCTGCCTTTGAATCTCCATCCCTTTCCGGGCTGCTAATTGCTTTCCTTCCTGCATAATTCCCCCGCAGCTCCCAATATTGCCGGACACATTGTCACTGGTGGATATGTTTGACACGCGGCTGGTGAGAAGTTAAATGGGGGGGCTAAATGATGCTTCGTGGACTGGGTGATGATTCGGATGATAATGACCGCAATGATAAAGGACGCTTCTCCGGTCTAATGGCGTTTGATTTCCCTGTTGGCCGGCGAGGGGAGAGATAGGAGGTATCAGGGTTGCTCATCCGGCGAGAATGACCTTTAATTTCACAACAAGGCCCCACAGATAGCAGGCGCGTCTCTCTCTCTCACTCACTCCCTCTCATTAGATCCGCGAAGCCACGAGCCGACGCAAAACTTTACTTGGCCGCGAGCTCGGGAAAGTTTACAAGGTCAACCGCCATCAGTGGGTTGCAAGAGCATGAATTTTGGAGGATCTCTGTCTCTCTTGAAAGCACCATCTCCCCGGGAAGAGTGAGAGTGCGGATGGAGATCAACAAACAGCCGAGATTTGAGAGGCGGCGAGGGGGGGCTCTAACCGAAACAATCTATAAAACTCGCCTCCCACCTGTATTTCCTGGGTGTCTCTCGTGAAAGGGATCCAGTTTCATCCAAGATTTGCACGCTGCCTCAGAGAGGTGCTGCGAGGTGAGCGTTTCCACTCTGAAATCACTGCAGGTGCGACTCTTAAGCGAAAAACTTTCTGAAATGATCATTTCTGCACAGTTATTCAATTATAGGGCAGTTCAGAACAAAAATAAATCTTCCTCCTGCTCCAATGTTTTACCCCAAGAAAATATCTTGTCTTTACAGCCAGCCGCCGTGAAAAACATGCTGAATCCCAATTCCACCCCTTGGCCCTTCCCCTTAGTTTTGCGCGTTCACGTGAGGGGTCGGGGTATCCCAATTCTCCTTTGGATCAAAGGGTAGGGCGAGGGGTCGGGCCAAACAGCCCCCAGAACAAAGATTTTCCAGGATGGTAATAGGTCTAACCATAGAGTGTACCTCTCGACTCGAGTCATGAATTTGATGACTTTAGACTCGACGAGATGTAAAGAGACTCGGACTTTAACATCAATAATTTGTGACTTCACTTGGATTTGAGACTTTTGATTTGAAAAGAGTTACTACTCTATGTTCGAGCCGCTCGTTCAACCTCTCTGTGTGGACACTGTATATTTGCATCTTTCTGTGTGTCTGCGCTGTCGGCACAACATTCAATCAAATTAGATCGACATTGTTTTGAGCCGATAGCATGCATTCAATCAATTTGTTTTTACTTACACTGTTCTTGCAATATTTCGTGCAATAAATACAGATTTTAAAAGCATACATGATCTGTGTGTTTTTACTCTGTTTTTAAAAAGACTCAAACAGACTCAAAACTTCAACTGAAGGACTTAGGACTTGACTCGAGACATGTCTTGACTTGAGACTTGCCTTGGGACTTGAGGGCAAAGACTTACTTGTGACTCGCATAACAATGACTTGGTCCCAACTCTGTGATAAAAGTTTTACACTAAATCCACTAAGCTTACTAGCTAGCATTGATTCGCTCGGTTAACGTCCATTACAACAATCAAATATTTAAAAGCAATCAATATATACATACTGAAAACTGGTCCAGCAGCGCCTGTAGGTATTGAACATATCCTCTTCTTCTTAGATTTCTGCACCTTGTCGTACACCAGAACCACTATTGCCATTGACGATGGCATGTTGACTGTTTGTTTGACTATGGCTTCTACTGACGTAGCAGTCAGCTAGCGACAACATTTGATGATGTAGCGGTAATCAAGTAGCATCCCGTTTCTTAGGGGAATATTTTCCCCCCTTCCTCTTTGCCACTCAGTTTTAATGGGCAAGGGATAGACAAAGTGGAAGGACAGGGGCCGAGGCAGAGCCTGTGTATGCGGCTCCGTTTTGCTCCGTGGCACTGGAGGACGAAGAATGAGGACGTAAAGCTCGTCCCCATCCTCTCCCCCGTCCTTCTCCTCTCTTGAGAAAACCCAATAACCACCCAGTGTTCCAACAATAGGCTTCAGATAAGGGTGAGAAAGAGAGAATAATAATGCTCAAGTGCCATGAAGGGAATCTGTTTTTATCAAGCCGGCACTCCAGAGGATGGCCTCAAAAAAAAAAAAAACATGCGCGTGTATCGATGTGTGTGCACTGCAACTCAATGGCGATGAGAAATACAATTTTTTATCTGCTTCCCCACAGCTGCCCCCCGGTGACCCTGACTGCAGCTGAGAAACACCAGGAATGCTCACCGATAAGAGAGGCGCGACACGGAGAGAACGAATTTTAATCACTTAAGAACATGTGTTGTGGCGATACTGTCATGTTCCCACTGCAGAGGTAGTTAGTACAACAGCACAATGGCGGCGGCGCTCCGCGGGGACGCCTATATAAATATGACAGTGTTGTTTATGCATGAGCTCCTCTTGGCAGGGGAGCCGACGTCCGAGGATTCTGCGGACGGGCTGTTTGGGTTTTTTGGGACGTTTGGTCATGTACTCGATTGTGCCTCAGTGGCCTGTGGATCTTTCTGAAAACTGATTTATCTCTTTTAATCACCTATAAAAAAAACGATCCGTGTTTACACGACCAGATGTGAGAACGTAATCCCTGTTTTCACAAAATGTCTTGGAGGAAGGGATGGTGTTCCCCACTGCGTGCGCCTCTGGCATATCCGAACGACATCCAGACGCGGCGGCATCTGGTTGTCTTGCTCCTCTGGTGCTGTTAAAGAGTGTGTGTTTTTACAATGTTATGTTCTATGTGTCTTAATTTGCTCTGCATGGTCACTTCAACCCTTAGGAGTTCCTGTGGACGATTTTTCTCCAGACCACTTTCAAGCCATTTTGGCCGTGTTGGATGAATATAGCTACATTTTCCAACGGATATTCATTTTCTTTAAAATTTTAAATTCTGGTGTGCGTTCTTTAAGTAGAACTATAGGAACTCATAGGAAAATTTGCTATCAAATCTGAAATCTCAAATTCAAAGTTGCTGTTAATCATTGACCCATCTAAGGATCTTATAATGATAATTAAATCCTCCTTGAATTGCATTTTATAGAAATAATTTGAGTATTTGTGTTTTTTAAAAATACTGCAGAGTGACGTAAACAAACAGGCATTTAGAGGGTCCGAAGTCCAGGCACAAAACTCAAGGCGACCAAGCCATTGCAGTGGTTGCTGAGAAATTATGGAACAGTCTTAGCATCAGATCTGCCCAGACCTTAATGACTCATCTTGAGCCGGTCCTCACTGCCTCTTGGTCCCTGTGTACTTTATTTTCTGCTGCTTGTGCCTTTTATCTATTTTATTTTGTGTAGATCTTTTTTCTTTTATCTATTTTATTTGTGTAGATTTTTATCTCTTTTATCTATTTTATTTTGTGTAGTTCTTTGTATTTTCCATTTTAGTCGCACTTGTTCAACACTTTGGTCAACGTCTGTTGGTTTAAATGTGCTATAAAAACAAATTCGACCTTTGACCTGAATGTATATTTTAGGCTGAAGCTGATTAAAAGGATTAAAAAATATTAATACATGATGTTTTTGCAGCAGTTTTGATGGAGGGTACATTTGAGGGAGGATTGAGAACCTTTTTTTTAGGAACTCTGGGGTTAAAGAGATCCAGGAACTGTGAGTACCTAATCTCAACCCCCTACCCGCGACCCCTGGGTGTCACTCCAAATTACACTCGCAGGTGTGGAGGGCAGAAGTAGACTAGAAGTGGAACACGCTAACACCCTATACACTAATAAAGGGAGGTAGTCATCCCCATGGCAACCGATACATGCCTTGTTTGTGCCAGAAATTACACTACACAATCCTGCCACACATAGATTTTGATTTAATATGAGGGGTCTCACAGATCTTGAAATTCAGGAACAATTGAGTCCATGCTGGACAAGGTGGAAAGAGAGAATTTATATTTGAATGTTGTTCCCTCCTACAAAGGTGTCAAGTAACCAAGTACAATGCTTCATTACTTTACTTAAGTATAAATTTGAGGTTTCTATACTTTACTGGAGTAATTACAATACTTGGCAACTAGTCAATATCTTCCTCTCCATGAAACACCTGTTAATGGTCAGTAGTACACATATTGTTGTTTAATATGTATTGTACTAAAATGCATTCATTGTCAATGGGCATAAATGCGGCCGAAACAGGTGCATCTGTAATTTTTCAACATTTTAATCTAACAATAAAGTCATTATGGCCTTTAGAAAAATGTTTTTGGGGGGAGAGTTGGGGTAGTGCAGTAGTGCAACCTAAGCTTTTGTCCTCAATGGCATTATTTTCCCCCTTACATTACTTTTACTTTTATACTTTAGTAGTAATCGCTAGTTTACTTTTTAGTAGTTGTAGTCTCTTTAAACCCTACTATATATACTTCCACCTGAGTAATGAATGTGAATACTTTTGACACTTCTGGCCTCCTCCAATTGCACTTCCTGTGCACATGTTTCGATGTGTGAATGAAGCGAGTGAACTCACGATAGTCTCACACGAGGCAGAATTTCCGTATTCCCACATCTCTGTCTCTCATGCTTACAAGGTTACATACAGATCCAGGTTTTAGTCAAGAAAAAGTGTTGCGTATAAATGAGAGGTTGCCAAGACATCCAGATTCAGATAAACAGGGCCTTGGTTTCCAGGTTATCTGTGCTCACTCAAAAGAACCTCAGTTTTTGAGAGGATTGAGCCGTCTTGTTCAAAGCGACACCCCAGATGCTTTCGGCAAAGCTGTCATACTGCCATCTTGCTCCAGTTTGCCATTTTTCCCTCCTCCCTTGCTTTAATTAACCAAAGGAGGGCTACTTCTCCATTTCATCCGCTGCCTCCTTTATATCTAGAAAATGCAAATGAAAGCGTTCACCAAAGCGCAGAATGTCTCCATTAAATTAGAGCGCTCCAGAAGTCATCTGCTCCCATTCATTTAACGCATGCACGACCTGGGCCCCCGAACTGGCAACCTCGACACAGAAAATCAACGCTCTGGAAACTCTGACACGGCGGCTCGGCTCCTCCAGAGGCCCCATCCGTCACCACCGAGACGGGGAGCAGATAGAAACAGGGAGCGAGACCAGCATGGAGACAAATGACGGACAAGCTTGTTGGGTAATCTGACACCGGCTGATTGGACCGTTCCTCCTCAGCCCCCGCTCGCGTCCTGATGGGAGATTCGGCCGCATCAGACTCCACTTGTCCTCCTTCACTATCTGATGGTTGTGCTTATTGCCTCAAAATGCTGTAATTACAATCTCATATGAATCTATTTGTCCCTCCATTAGGGGGAACTCTCAGAAGGCACGTCGAGAAAACAGAGACTGGATAATGAGAGCAGAGACCATTAAAAAGCTGGAGGCTCCTAACATGATAAATTATACAGTGCATGCAAGACATACTTCAATTCTGCTTGTGCCCGCTCATCACAGCCAATACACTTAAGCCCGTAATGCATGGTTAATGGGGGGTCTGGGAATATCTTCAGAGAGGTTGTTTTTTTTTTTTGGAAAGTAGCCACTTCAAAACACACGTGGTTGGAAATATATGCTTTTAGCACAGAGGAGCCGGCGACTCAGGGTTCATTTATCATGTGAAATTTGTGGCGGAATATCAATTATGCAGTGGTGCTCGCTTGCAAGGGTGGGGGTGGGGAGGTAGTCGGCGGACGGTTCAGTCGGTGCGAGGCTGGCATTGTTCAGAGACTCGGGAACAAATGAAGAAAAATGAGGCACTGATCAAATATTATCAGGTGCTTTATTGCTGGACCAGGGTTTTAAGGAGAAACGCACCATTTGTGGATGGTACAGTATTGGGGGCGCAGCTCGGTGTGCAGTCCAATTCGATATCTCATTACTTTTGGTGTGAATAGGTTGAGCGGAGACGATGGTCGGTGTGTCTTGACGATACGCCAGAGTACATACAGCAAAAGGCCAGCGCTTCTTTCTGATATTAAGTATTGATTTGGAAAGATTGATCTTAACAGCGGCCATATTAAAAGAGCACTGAGAGAGAACCAGTCGAGCAGACACTAAGAAACACACCGACAGAGATACAAAAAAAGAGAGAGGGAAAGAGGAACAAATACCTGTGTGAGTGCGCCTAAGGCAAAAAAGATGGGAATTAAAAGGGGGGGAACAAAGCGAGAATGGAAGGAGAAAGTGAGCCATGTAGAGGGAACGCTCCAGACTTGTGGAGGTGACACTAATTGGGGTGTCGGCGGTGTAAGTTTGAGGGGGATTCACGTCTTCTAGTTGGAGCTGGTGTGAGGAAACGTTCGCACAGTTGTGGCAGATGTCAGGAATGTTTGTTTTGGTGTCAAAGTCTTCACTGCACTCGTGTAGGAGAGATGCCCGCGGTGTTAACAAGGGAAGGGAATCACAGAAATGGCGACAGTAAAGAGGAAAAGAGCAAGAAAGGGTGCCCCCCCCCCAAAGAAAAATTCACAGAAATCGGGAATTACCATAGGAAGGGTGCTCTCAACTAAGCAGAGAGGGCGACTATTATAGCAGGGTTACTATTATGTTATTACTACTATAGATAGATAGATAGATAGATAGATGCTTTATTCATCTTACAGAGAAATTCACACAGACAGACCTCTGCAAAAAGGCTGGACCTGTCGAACAAGTGAAAACATCACCTAGTTGAGGTATCTCTAACTCAGGGGTGTTTCTAGACCAGGGGTCACCAACACAGTGCCCCCTGCCCAAGGTTGCCTCCAAGGTCCACAAAACTAGCCTACTGGCATGTTCTAAAAATAGCACAACTCACCAGTGAGCTAAAATTTAATTCCATTCTGTTGCTATTCCTTTTTAATCACACTTGCATTTATATACATTTGAAAATGACAATATTTAAAAAAAAAAACAAGATATGTTTATTTTACATTGGTGAACTCTGACTTATCCTATTTCAAAGGTCAAAGCTAATTTGTTATTTCAAAAAGAGTGTATAAAACTGGTAGCCCTTCTTATGACTCAGTACCAATGAAGTGGCCCTCAGTTTCAGAAGGGTTGGTGACCCCCAAAGCAGTACCTCCCCTCCCTCAGAAATCTAGCTAATAAAATGTTGACATGTTCCTACTTTACTTAATGCGATTGACATGACATGGTGGCGGACCTGTGTGGTCACATTACCTGTGTCTTGATATTGATTTTGAGTGTTTTCTTGTTGTGCGAGTTGGGTTTGGTGTGAACGCAGCTTAAGGGGTCTTAAATTGTCATTGATATTGACCAATGTCAGCGATCTCTGGGGGGTGCCTTCCATTTTGGGGGCCCTGGGCAATGGCTTGGGTCACCTGCCCTGTTGCTATGCCTCTTCTGTAACTATGTGTATACAATAATCCCTTAACTGGGTCGCCAT
>CAESWR010000606.1:335208-346852 GCA_903171835.1 Mullus surmuletus | reverse complement strand
ACCATGACAAGATGTGAAATTGCACTGAGAAATGAATAAATTAGAGATGGCTCCACAGTTCAACCCAAGTGATGTTCCTCCTTGGGATATGACGCCTCACCCAGGCTCCTTGGGCTCCTTGCTTTATGGCAATGGAGCTTGCTAACCCTGGCTGTCCAGGACCAATGATGTCTCTGCCACCAATTATGTCTTGAGGGAACATTCTGCGGTTCTGGTGGGCCATTTCTGCCCTTGTCTCGTCCTTATGGCAGCTTCTCTGATAAGCATCTCTGTATGTCGAGGAAAATCTGTATTTGTGCTCATCAACTGCAGACAGGGGAAGTGCTATACCCTGAAAACTGGGAAATATTAATGAGACTCTCTGAGGCAAGGTTTCCTCTCTGGCAGCTTCAAAGAGAGTGTATTTATTACAAAGGTATAGAAAGATACACAATTCTTCAAAAATAAACATAAATAAAATATCTACAGTTTTCCACTTTTTCTGAAGTACCAAGTATTATATCGCCATTTCAACATCTTTATAGTTGTCCTAAGTTAAATACAGAATTGTCCCCAGTACGCACACACATAATAACAACACCGTCTTTAGGTGGCAACATACACACCAACATAACAACATACACATCGTCCATGTGCGTGGTCACTATAGCTGTTATAGCTACGGTTAAGATAGCTGGCTCAACAGTGCATTAACGAGGTATTCCAACATTCAAATACATTTCACAAAACCATTTCCAGAGAACACACAAGCCTCTCTCAGCAGTCACAGCTGATGGAGCAGCGAGCAAACAGCCACATTCAAGCTCTCATGGTTCACTTTCACCAACTTTATTCCTTCAGAGAAGAAGAGCTGTGATCAAACAAACAGCTGTGTCCTGTCCCTCATATGGCGATGACATCGTGTTGATCGCACTCCCTTCAAACACGAGATTAGCCGGCGGCCACAGCAAACACAGCAAACATAGCAACGAGGCTACAGCTGTGACCACGTCACGTCCGCGTCGCCAGCTTCCTATGGGTAGGTGCTTTCCTGCAGTGGAAACACACCATCTACCAAGTAGAGTAGAGTAGAGTACAGCTGGTACTATGAATTGCCCCATAGTAAAGATATAAGAAACATTAACGGACAGAAATATACACAAACCTGAAAGAAGGAAATATTAATGATCTTGGACGGAAGGCTTCCTTTCTGGCAGCTTAAATGAGCGCGAGCCGTCGCTCGAGAGTTTCCGACCTCGGCAGTCCAAACAAACATGCCAATGCTGAACATGCAGATCACAGATCAATTCTATCTGTTCTTGTGTTGACAACTGTTTTTTGGTTGTTTTTTTTAGACTGACCTCAATCCTTTTTTTCATTCTATTTTTATATTTTAACTATGCAGCAAGGATTAGAATATTTCAGATTTATTATCTCCATTCCAATTTCCATATTTCATTTGATTGATTTTATGTGACTGCCCTCACTGTCTTATGAATTCACTATACTATTCAATAAAAATCTATGTATCTCAGAGGGTTGTACTGGCTTGATCCTATATGTTGCCCAATGGACGTAAAGCTTAGAGAGATCCCCAACCCAACAATATATCAAGGTACCTATTCATTCTGTTTGTTCACTCCACTCTCCCATCCATTGCAATGTGCACATCCAGAGATTAGTTTTCCTTTTTTTAAGCTATTTGTTGTAGGGTTAATTGTTGTAACTGATTAAACGCCAAACTTATTTGTTTTAAAACAATTATCAATCTTGCCTGTAAAGAATCCCCATGATGTGTCACCAAAACCCACAGTAAAGGGGGGATTGTTGCAATGGGAAGAGCTAGATATTTCATTTCAGCATGGCTGGTAAACGCACATTTGTTAACATGTGTAAAAAATAAATAAAAAAATTTCAGGATTTTTCAATCTTTCAGTCTGTCACATTAAGTGGGAATGTCGTCCCTCAGCCGTGCTTTTAACATGATCAGATCGATTACTCATGGCAACTTTGTCCTACATGACTGCCTCTCTATTTGTAGCTATTTTTGCTTGTGCATTCACACCCTGCTGGGTGATATCATAAATGTATGTATGATGGATGATGCAGATATGTTAAGGCATACATAAATTTATCTTTTATTTACGGAGACCCACTGGACAAGTAATTTCCAATAAATGTACACAGAGCAAAGTACTGTAATGATTTCTGTGCCACAAGGGGGGCCATATTCCGCTTTCTGATTGGAAATGGAAATCTATGAAACAGTAATGGCATGTTTAAAGTATCATTGTGCCTTGGCACAACTGGGGAAATCAAAAGCATCAGTGGACCGCACACTGAGCCTTGGCCTCAATCTACTGCCTCCACATAAAGCAGGTGGATTAATCATCTGAGGGCAGAAAACAGACTTACGCAGCAGTACAACTCCCCCCATCGGCTTACAAGAGATCTCTCACAACTCAATTAGGAATTCACACTCGGTCGGGCTTGTTTGCACAGAGAGAAGCTCGGAGAAGGAGACAATGGGGAGAGAGGGAGTCCACAGTAGGAGCGGCGTGTGTTGATGTGCATCTGCAAGAACAGCACGAGGTGGAAATGTAGTGATGGGTCGAGGAAGCAAAAAGTACCCCACATGGAGCAACCTTTGTGTGTTCTGTGCAGCGAGGCTGGATTTGTCGGATGAGCATAAAGCAGCGTGCGAGAGAAAATAAGGAGAACTGAAGTAAGTAAGGAGACAGACTTTGAAGCAGGCCACCTGTTAAGACTTCACACTGTTTGTATGCTCTGCACGACATAAGATAAAAGGGAAACCATGCGTCACGCCGCACTATATGCATTTGAACCCCATACTGAGCTTTACTTACGCAATGTGAGTGTAACATTCTGTGTCATGTCAAAAAGTATTTAACTAGACCCAGAGACGAACGGGTGTTTGATACATGAACAGACGCATGACAAATTCAATGGAGACAATCACTCCATGGGGGCCTAATTACCTAAGAGACATTGCTCATAAATCCACTGTCACATCCCTCTTTTATTCTCATTTCTGTTGCCCATAACCAAATACACATGATCAAAACTCCCAAGAAAGCAACACGCTTCTCCAAGATGTAACCTGCTAGGGAGTTCAACATTAGAACAGAACAGAACAGAAACTGTTTTATTTTCTATCCGTAATTGCGTGACGCTTCGGCTTTGTTTGTAAAATTAAATAATTTGGAAAAACTTTAAAAGTTGTTCGGCTTGTGATGCAGCTCCAGCTTGTAAGGAAGAAGTCTGCCTACCTTTCTCTATGGGACGATGTTGGTGCTGCAAACAAGCTCGGGGGGCTCGCTTTGGTCTCGCACAATCCAAAGGTATCATTTTCTCATGTGTTTTTCTAGATGTGAAGGCAGACTCACCTCCTCTCTGTTGCAGCTTTTACACTCTCCACCCCCCATTCACTCTTCTTTCTGTGTGCCTCGTTTTGCTCTGCTTTGTCCTCCTAGTGTTCCACCATAATCTTCCCCCAGAAACCTTTGCAGGGTTCTTTTGTAAAAGGAGCATGGTACATGAATTTTACATGGGTTGCACAGTCTTCTGTCAATACTCGCTCCGACCACCGCAGGTGCAATCTGCCAATACAGCCGCAGTACTGGACACACACACACACACATACAGTAGACGCGGGTACAATAGAGCACAGACCAGCAGGGCACACAAGTCCATCAGAGCACAAATACAAACCCACAAACCACAAGAAAAAGTTTGCAAGTTGTCTTACAGAGGAATACTGCAGCATTCATCCAATTCAGAGCACAGATGAAATGCCTCAGATCAAAGCCGTTCTGATGTTTTATTGATCATAAAGCCATGTTAAGTATTTTTGAGGGGTGAATATTAGCTGCAAATGTTATTTATTTCTGGTGAAATTTGGAATGTGTTTGCATTCAAGCAGTAGTGCATCTGGCAGAGAGGATGATGCCCCTAATGTGACAGATTAAAAGGAAAAATCGAGCCCCGGAGCAGAGCTGCTACATGTTACCCTTATGATTTTGAACAGTTCAGTCCACAGTTTTGGGGCGTAAACAAGTCTCCATCAAAGGCAGAAACAAGGGTGCGGAGACACTGTACTTCCACTGTCTATGAGTACCAGAGTGATGTTTGTGAGTAATGACAGAACTCGGGCTGATCAAAGACAAAAGCATGTTTTCCAGTTCATCGCTGCTAACGCTGATTTATGTACATATGGCTGAATTTGATGTAAAATCTTGGGTAAATATTTCATGCCGCATGCGTCCGGGCTTCACTCTGCTAAATGCACCTGACATCGCAGACTGCAGCCTCGGGTTTCGGATTTTAATTAGTTTGAAAAAGCTGCTCGCAAACAGTCTGAGATCAGATGAGAATTATATACATGTGATTCCTGCTTTAGGTTTGCGCTCGTCAACAAACAAGCTTTATTTTTCTGGAGGGAGGCTGCCGTCATTAGGAAGCAGCAGACCACTGGAAGAAAAAAGCTGGGTCTATGAGAGAAAGAATATGCACGGATACTATCCAGGCAGGTCTTTGTTCTCTTTGTTTCCATCTTCTTTATTCTGGGTTGCCGATGAAGCACCTCATTATGAGTACCTGCCAAATATTGTGTTGATCAAAACAGCCATGACCTATCGAGGCATGGAATCCACTAGACCCCTGAATGTGTGCTGTGGTATCCAGCGAAGATGTCTTTTGTTGAACCCTTAAGTCCTGTTAGTTGCAAGGTGGGATCTCCATGGATTGGGCTTGTTGGCTCAGCAGATGCTTGATTTGTTTGAGTGGTGAAAATCACAATCTGTTTGAGGGGTGAACGTTTGAGGTCATGTCAACACCTCAAACCCTTTGCTGTGCTCCTCAAACAACTCCAAAACTTAGATGAATCAGATCCCGGGGAAAGACTCAAACCAACACGAACCATCTGACCTGTTGGGAGATTTCAGAGAATGATTCTTGGGAAGAGCAGGCCGTCTCTCTTAAGTGCTGATCTGAGATAGTTGCATTTTGCCATACTATCAAATGTGAATCCATCAAAAGCTGCCACCTCCGCCAGTATTTCACCAGGTAACTTGCTACCTTTGCTAAAATAGCAATCTAGCGTTCTCGAACGTTTTGAAACTTTCAGGAACACTCTAATGCTGAGATTTTAAATTTCTACGCAATCCACTTATTGACCCCCAGGAACGCCTGATGACCCTTTCACGCAACATGCACTTCATGTTTTCATTCTCCAGTTTTTGAAAATGCTCCCATACAAAGCTGGTCACAGACATCCCTGGCAGAGGTAGGTAGTTTACTGCTGCGTAATGAATTTAGTGAGCCTGTGCTACACAAGCTATGGTACAGCACCGTTGCCTGCATCAATGTTACCGTATGACAACAACAGACGCACACTCATTGCATTTTTTCTAAAATTGTATTTTATTTGCCGTCATAACCTTTGCCGGGGTTTGGGAAATAGTCTTGATCAGATTTCCAAGGACTAAACGTAACTAATCATGAGCATTTTTACTTTGTGGTCCAGTTATTCTGATGCTCATTATTGGTTCTTTCTGCGGTGGGCAGGGTCACCATGGGCGTGATCAATCATCAATGCCTCAGCAATGTTCTTAGATCGGACTAAGGCAGCAGCCTTCTGAGTGAAGCCAAGCTGTAATTACAGAACCACCAGTGACCGGCTGGCCTGAAAGCAGAGCAACTTTCCATTGACCCCAATGTTTAAATGCCTAGATTTTGGAGCTGAATTACTCATTATTTTGCCCTCAGCATAAGATCAGCTCTCCGTGCACAACGTGAGGTCAGTGAAAATAAATTGAGACTTCTGTTTAACATACATTTTGGTTTAAAATTCTGCAGTTCTGCATAGCTCGGTTCATGGGAGAGTAAGTATTTTAATGTCTATTCAGCTTTAACTAGGAGGTTTGAGGGGCCAAGCTCACCATACTTGGACTCTTAAGCTTAACGAAAAGCTCCAAAGTTGAAATTTGTGTCACGGCAGCCTTTGTGTTGCCATGAAAGTTTTGTTGCTCATTGCAGAAATGAAACATTTTGCTTGATGGAATGTTTTCACATTTTTCAAGATCAACAACCTGGTGAATACTCCATAGATTGTCATTCATTGTGATCTGAGGTGTAGATAGTGTACAGATAGTGTGAGTGAGACATATCGACCTGGTGACTGTGGTTTGTGCTCCACAATAAGAGTCACAGTATGTGAGTATTCAAGAAATGTAGGATACATTATTTCATTTCTCCCATTTAATGATCCAAATTAGTTTGTAATTTATACGGTTGGAAAGCCTGATTCGTCACCTTTACAACAAGGTACAGCTTGCAAGGATGGAGTGAGCAACACATCGAAAAGTGTGGGTAACACCTTCAGAAATGTGCCAAAATCCCTCAAAGAAGGTTTGTAAACGTTATTTCAGTCAATCTTTCTCCTCTTTGATATTACCAATTGGTGTTGTCTTTTGTACCGTTGCAAGTCTGATTAGTCACCTTTACAACAAGGTAGTTATAAGGTACTTAGGATTTTGCATTCATTGAATGAGCAAACAGCTAAACATGTCTTTAACGTCACACACCAGTTCTTGTTTAAGGCAAAAAAAAGACTATTTTTGTCTGTTCACCTGCCTCCGGTGTCTGCATATTGGGTCCATTCTGGTATGTACTTAAAAGGCTGTCTGCAGCAACTGTTCGAAGAATCACATCACTCCTGATCTTCAGCAGGACCAGTCTGCTGAAGGAAATTCAAGTTACATGAGAAAGTCAATCAACATCCTCAGCAGTCATAGAGAATGGAATGTAACTCAGCAGCAACCATGTTAGCGCATGTTTCAGTCTGCAAGTGTAGCACTTTAATATTTAACCTCGGCTGTAATGTGCACATGCAGTCACGGTGAGACCTCAGACACGGATATTACTATTTCATCTCACTACGTTGGAGGAGTCTATATGATAGTACTGCACGTTCATACAATGCATGACGAGCTTATTAATATAAATGACTTATTAAAACTGCAACTAAATATATATATATATGAATGGCTTATTCTGTGAAGACAGTGTGACAGTTGAAAAGTAACCTGTGCTGCAAGGTTTGAGCAGAATCATAAATTACAGTTTTGTAGAACTTTCCATCAAACTTACCTCAGCTAACGTCAGCTGTGAGTGGGCTGGTATGACTGCAGTTATACCCGAAGTCTGTGTCACTGTGTTTTGTGGCTTGCCGCATGGTAGTAGCATGAGAAGCTAATTAGCCTCTGCTAGCTTGCCATCTCCACTGCTTGCTCCACTCCACCCTACCAACTCAACCCACTTATATGAATCAGGAAGGAAAAGGAAAGAAAAACAAAAACAAGATGGTCGTGTCCATGACCTGGCTTCAAAACGTTAGTTTGAAAATCAATGGGTGACACCACGCATGCTTCGCCCATCGTTATATGCGGTCTATGATTGGACCACACCGGCAGTCCAGGATCCCTACATGCTTTAATGAGCTATAGCTGCCCATGAACCTGTCCCTACCTCCCCTTTTTTCCTTCCTTGAACTACTTGTGATAGATATTGAACACTGCATAATGGGAATAACCTACAAGAGTTGCAGTTTTTGAGATGCACTCAATGTCTCATCCAGCCATTGCAATATGGCCCTCAAACTTGCACACTTCCTCTGCTTCTTAAACTGGGGAAGCACTACTTTCACAGTTGCTGATTGTGAAAAGAGTTCACAATAGCAGAGTTTTATAGGATGAATAAAAGACCAGCCATCGCACATTTAACGACTGCCCCAGATGAGAGATCATATCCTAGGGCACTGGTCAAAACAACTGGGACCACCTGATCGCACAACACCTTGACAAAGCTCTGATGGGAGTGACAGTTCACGGGGTAAACAAACATGGCCGGCGTACGGCTCGCTGCTGTTGTGGTTTGCACTGCTTTCTGCTGTGACAAGACAAGTCAACAGATCATCATTTTCTGAGGCAGTTCCTTTTTTTTTTTCTTGGCTGCCGGCGACGGTGTTTGAAGTTGGGTCGGTAACCAGTACACACTACAAAACTGCATCCAGAGTCAGCTAGAAAAATTCAAACAAATTGCTGAAGCCTGACGGGGTCTGTTGGCCTCACACACTTGCCAATTTGAGTCTGGACCCCATCACACACTAACAGATTTCTGTGCCAGTGTGCCATGCCAACTGTCCACAACTAGCACTGACTAATGCAGATTAGGCCCAACGGTGAATCATCGGTAAAAAAAAAAACTTGCAGGACCCCAACTTTGAGGACAACATGCTCAATTGTGGCCTAATAACTACTCACAGGTACATTGACAAACACGGAGTCAGTGTTATTCAAATCCTGTCTGTGGTAAGAAAGTAAGAATGTCTGTTCTCCTGGAGGATGAGGGGACAATAAAAAAATGGAGGATCTGCTTTTGTGTAACCTGCGTGATTTGGAATACGGTGTCTCAGCTGCTTTTTCAAGGTGTCTTTATTGTTTCACTCCTCACACAGATAGAAACAAAAGAGCGCAAAGGAAAGCAAAATGATTGAAACATTAAATGAGTTCAAATGAAATATAAAAGAACACAAAAGAAAAACCCACTCACGTCTCACAGAAAGAAACAAGAGGAGGGACAAGGCCTTTTATACAGACACAGGGCTCCTCCTAAGTGACGTAGGGGAACAAAAACACATTAAAGTTCCACCTGGGTATAAGGTAAGAAAATAAAAGTACAGTTTTTATATTGTATTATATCATTTGTGTTTAACCTCTTACATTTGCATGCAATGAGAAGACCCCTGATCGACGCACTCATGGGCAGACCAGCATCCTGTAGGTGTGTTCATGCAAAGTTTTAAAAGATTATGTTTTTGCACTGACTGAGTGAATAATGTGGAGTGAAACTTGGGCTGAATTTCACAGCAGACTTTTCGACTTACACAAGCAACATTCGCCACCGCACTGCGATGCAAAATAACTTTCTTCCTGGCTATGATGAATGAGAAAAACTGCAATGAGGAAAGCTATTCATCTGACACCGCTAAAGAGGAAAGAGTGCTGTAAGGACAGCGAGGAGCTCAAAATATCAACCCCCTAAATTTACATTAGTCAGTAAAATTATTTCAGAGGGCCGTTGTAACTATAATACACTGTTAATGTTCAAATGGGAATGCAACAACCTTTCATTTCCATATTTGCAAAATGTAAATTAGTTGGAACTCTGAGCACAATTTTCAAGACACGGGGGAAGAATAATTACGGAAGTGCAATTCTTAAAAGTAAAAGGGTCTCACTGCAATGTTTTCTATATTGCTTTGTGGTGCGTTCAGATCTTTTGCACAACAGACATTTTGACATGAGGCTGAACACACGTGTCCCTTTAATTAAGGCTCTGGACAAACACCAAGTTTCACTGTTGTTGTAGGAGAGATTGCTCTGAAGACGAGACCACTTTTTGAAGGTCTATGACGGTGTCTGAAATCATACTCTCACTCACTCATCCCTGGTAACTATGCAGGGTCTACAGAGGACCCTGCACAGTGCCATAGCCTTCTCATCCACAACAACTTTGGGTCGCTACAAGTGTGTGTTAATGATGTCACAGTTGTTGCACTATTAGTGTGACAGACTGGTGGCTTGTGCAGCAGCTTGTCCCATTTCCCTCATCCAATTAAAATTGAAGATATTGCTAAGCAAAATGACTTGTGCACAATGAATGAATACAAAAATGACAACCAATACTCAATGTGTCTGGCGCTCCGTAATCAAAGGTATATGACAAGGCATCAGGAGTCCTGGACCCAGCTGCATGATCGGGAAAAAAAAAGAAATCACCCTTCCAGTGAAAAAAACCACAGGCTCTTCCTGGGAATAATGGGAGTGAACTAAAAGGATGAATGAAGAAATAGACTTTTACTGAAAATAAATAATCACAAGAATCACTTGGAAAAATACAGGAGCGTAGCAACGTCCAAAAACAGACTTGGCTTGAGCAACATACAAAAAAAGGGCTGTGTCTGAAATGATCCACTCACTCCCTCCTCCCTGGCCACTATTCACGGTCTGTAGAGGACACAGCCTCTACAGAGTACTACCAGCGTGTGTTAATGATGTCACAGTTGTTGCACCGTTACGATGGGACAGTCTAGTGGCTCGTGCAGCAGCTCACCCCGTCCACCTATCCAAATTAAAATCGGATGTATTGCTTAACAAACTCATGCACAATGAATGAATACAAACATCAAAACCAAAACTCATACTAAATGTGTCTGGCACTCCATATCGCAAGACAGATTGTCATTTGTTATTATTCAGCTTCTAATTTGATGGCACTCTAGATGTGCAATGCTTGATGCTATTATATACAGTAGCCGATAAGTGACCATTGGTTGGGCGCTACTTTTCACAATGCATTGCATGCATGTATTTTTCAGTGAAGTACGTAAGGTATGATTATTCTTTTTTTACAATCTGACACCCACTACAAAATTGCTACTCTCTATATAGGAAGTAGGGGGCGATTACGGCCACAGCCTTGGTCTTTATCTTGGTCTCGACCGAGTGGACTCAGAATTTTTTATCCAGAGCGGTGGAGACGACCACTGCCAGGCTTGCAGCCTCTGCCTTGTTATTAAATGTTTTAATCTTATTTCAGTCAATTTAGAAGCCAAACAACAAATCCGCATCTGCTTTTGGTATAGAAACAAAAATGAGCTGCCTATGCACCAAGCAACATGGACTCAGGTCAAGAAAAATGTTTTTTTTTTCTAGAAAATAAACAAAAAATGTATTTAAGTAAAAAAAAAGTTAAGTAATCATCTTTCTATGATGAGTATGGTCTGGGTGGCGTTTTGTGCTGTCTTGACTACACTACACCAACGTGATTAGTAACACCTCCTATTTCACGTCAATATGGGTGTTGTAAAGAGATTCTGAATGTATTCTTTGCTTTTCGCCGCAGCTCCTTCAGTGTAGCGGGAGTGCATCGCTGTGACACCTTGACTTTCAACTTGGGTTTGTGGAGCTCCAATACGAGATTACAGCAGCAAGCGCTTATTGAAGTCTAATGTGCGGGACCCCGCCCCAGCGTGTCGGTTTGATCGCTCCAGCTCCAGTGAATGAGAGATGACTCTATAGGAACAGTGCAGGCATTTGTTGCTCATCATCTCTACCTTTGTGTCTCCGTGTCTTCCTGTTTGTCCTCCACCTTGATTGCCACTTGTCTCCCTGATTTTCCATTTGGAGAGAAACCCACCGCCTCACTGGGAGATGGGGCTGATATTTATGAGAATAAATAGCTGTCCAATAACCTAACTCTGCCTTTCCCTCTGTCATTTCCTCAGATCTTCTTCCTTCAATTCTACACCATCCCCCCTCCCCACCACCACCATCACTGGCTCTCCTCTTGGTCTATATTGCACCTGTCTCTCAAACGCTTTCGTTATCTCCGGAGTCCTCTTTATCCTCCGCCCACCACTCCCACCCATCCCGTCACTGTACTAGTTCCACTCGCACGTCGATTCAGGCCTGTTTTTTCCATCGGCTGCTGTCTCTTGTTGACACGCAGATGCAGATGTTGGCGTCCTCTTCTTTTCAAACCTGGACCCATCCCATGTCCTTGTCTCATTAGTAGCCCCCCC
>CAESWR010000606.1:307092-331111 GCA_903171835.1 Mullus surmuletus | reverse complement strand
AAGTTACTCAAGTAAATGTAATTAAAAAAACATCTGATAGAATATCTAATTGAGATGGAAAATCTGATATTCAGCGGCTTTTCATTCTTGTCCGTCAATTGCAGATGTACAGTCAGGAAAATCAGGACTTGCAACATTTTTTCCATTTGGAAGTTGTGTCTTCCAAATCGAAGAAATGTTGGAAGTCCTTTAGATTTCATCAGCTTTCATAGCAGGTTATACGAGTGTTTCCTTGTTTCTTATTTTCCTCTTTCAACATATTTTTCTTTTGACCTGGCAGACCAAATTTCCAGTTAAAATTGTTACTTAAGGACTAAAATGGGAAATTTCTTGAAGCTGTCAAGCAACCGTTCACTGGGAAATCGGCCGACTCTCAAAAACTTGGCAAGATTCCTTTTGTGGCTCCCCCCTCAATTTCCCTCCATTTCCGGAGGTTGGTTTCAATGGCATTCAGCTTGTATTTGTGTGTATAATGTTTTTCACAGAGTAGCTGAATATCACGTGAATGGTGCTTTGGAGGATGTGAAACTTCCCCCTACAAAACACACAGCCTGTCATCAACAGACATCTGTAAAACAGTTTGAACAACCTTTCAAGTTTTCATCCACTTCAGTCGCTGCAGCATCCCTGACGATTGTTAACCCTGCAGATCTCTGAAAAAGTTCTTTTACATCAGTTTTATGTGACCCCAACATTCACTAATAAAAGCCATAAAAAAAGCGGTGCCTCGAATGCCTGACCTGCAGTGGATGTCAAGCTAAAGTTTGTGATTGCAATGTGGGAATGCAGGTACAGTGAGGCATTGTTAGAAAAAAAAAACCTGAAGCCCAAAAAGCGAAACCTAATTTGTAGCCAAAGGTTGGGACTGAAATATCTATTTTTATACGGTAATTGGTTCCAGTTCTCTCTTGCAAAACATTATTATGAGAGGGCCTGTGCCTACGACTCCCAGCATTTCTGTGTGTAGCTAAGCACAGCCAGTTAACAGTTTCCGTATCCCCCCTTGAGATGGTGAGTTTGCGAAGAGCAAAAGAAAAAGAAAATATTTCACTGGCTAAATCAATGTAATTGTCAGTATATCTCGCGAATGATGGAGAGACAGGGCTAAGACATTCTGTTTCATCAACATTTCACATGAAAGCTGCCGATGTAATGAGAAGACGGCTGCTCTTTGAAACCTTCCAGCGGTCGCCGCGCTTTGATCTGCGCCGGGCCGTCTTCGGGAGTGATGTATTTCATCGCTGATCACTCACCGCACACTCCAACCCTTCCTATGAGATCATCTGAAGCGGAAATGAACCTTAAGAGCCTCACCTTGCCACCTGCGCCTATTCACCACTCAGGGGTTTAAGCATCATATTACTCGAACCACTCAAGTACCCTTGTGGATGAGCAGTTTAGCCAACTAATGCGCAAGCATTTTTGCTATCGCTATAAGTGGTCTCAAGTTGAATCGTGTCTTCCTTTGAAGAATAAATGTTTCCACAGCCCTACACCGACCAGCGGGGGACGAGGAGAAGCCAAAGGGTTAAACCAGACAAATGTTTTCAGGAGCCCAAACCCATCCTTGGTGATCTTTGATGGTGTCCTTTTGGGTTGATCTGGGATGAGATAGCCTCTGCTCAGACTCTCATTGCTATTCTGGATCCAGACTTGACATTTCTCTCATTCGTTCCAAATGTGACCATATCTGATCCCGCCAGTCTATCATAGTCATGGTTGTGAAGTCCCAGACAAGTGTGTCGCTCACCGAAATTAAAATCTCCTCTCACATCTTTCTATGCAATTTTTCACAGAAACACACACACTTTTTGAATGTGAAAAGGCCTTATGATGAGCCACATCTGTCCTCCAATCCTCTCCAGATTGCTCTGTCCGTGTGTCCAATAATGTGGCCATTTCAGTGATTTTGTGCGTGTGTTTGTGTGTGTGTGTGTGCATATGTCAGGGGGTTTTTGTGTGGACTCACGAACGAACGTTTACTCCAACATCTGGAATTTCATACTGTATTTATCGGGCGCATCTCTGCCCACCTGCTCTGAGGATTCTGTTATTTCATTCAATCTACATTGTTCCCCATAACAAGATTACGTATGTGGTTATGTTGAAGGCCAATTAATTATGTCACTTGCATAGGTGGAGGGTTAGATTGCGTGCAGGAGCCTACGTGCTGCATCTTGAACATCATGAACTGAACAGTGGCGAACCATCCACCAAGGGTCGGAAAGCTCAGTCGCATTGAGCAAGCAACGTCCAAAAGAAGTTGATGTCTTGTCGATCGATTTAGGCCAAAATCTGAACATCTATAATATCTGGTTTAGTCCAGCATATCTATTTGATGTGCAGATGATGGTTTGTAGATCTGGATGTAGAAAAAGTTGAGGCAAGCCACAATGTCAACGTCTATATGATGTCCAGAAGTGGATGAAGACTTTTCTTATATTTCTTATAATATAACTGATGTCATAACAGCGTCCAGGGAAAACACATAAAAACCATTCATTCTGGTCCATCTGAGGATGTGTTGTAGAGGCCTGGAAATGGTCCGAAGGGTACAGAAAGCAGATCTGTTGGAAGCTGTCATGGGAAATGATTATTCCGCTCCTATATTCAGTCAAACTATACCAGCCATACAAAGCTGGTCACTGGTCTTCCTCCACAATTGTTCATTCAAGTGACAAAATCTGTGTGCAACCGTACATATATCAAGATGGCACTGGAAAACGGTGACACCTAGGAAGTGTGGTGGTGGGTTTGAGCACAGTAAGCTCTCATCTGTATACACTTGCACAAATGAAGAGCTTTTGTTTATATACTTTTCAAACTAGTGTGTCTGTTGTTCCTGTGCAACAACTGCGTAACACCAATGTAAAGACATATTAATTTGCATTGATTGCTACAGCTTTCATTTTACCCTATAATTATATATTTTTCCTGACTCTATTCTGAGTGCTGTTTTGTATTGCTTCTTGTAATCAACTTGAGTTTAAACTCGCTTTTGTTCTTCTTCTTTTTTTTTTTATCTATGATAAATGACATGGTGAATAGCTGGCGTTATTGCCATGGACACTAACTGAAACCCTTGAATTACAATTATGTTGAATGCCCTTAAAACATACAATAGCGACAGAGTAGTCATTTAATGTGCATTGCATTTGGAAAACATGTTAGAAAAATAAAATGGAGATGACATCCAGACAGATAGATAGATAGATAGATAGATAGATAGATAGATAGATAGATAGATAGATAGATAGATAGATGGATAGATTCTGATAGATAGATTGATAGCCTAGATTCTGAATATGAATTCAACTTTATTGATCCCGAAGGAAATTTAATTAGGTGATGGTCAGCTCCTCTCACACACAATAAAGAGAAACATAAATGCAGTGACAAAAGTCAAATAGATGGATCTTTCAATGCATTTCAAAACCTGCCTTATAAACCCCAAACTTTGGTATCTAGATTCCTTTCGTGGTGTCGAGAAAAGAAAGACCCTCAGAGAAAGCTATTACTCTGTCATCATGACACTGACCTTTGATAAAATGTGAATCATTATTTTGTGTTTTTTCTTTTTTTCTTTTTCTCTAAATGCAGACAAAAAAGATAGAAAAAACTCTGAACCTGAGCACTTTTGTGGGTCAAGTTTTTTTTTTTTACCTCTGTAATGGAAAAGGAATGATATGTTCACAGGAAGCCTACTGGCTTTGAAAAGAAAAGGGGATGCATGGGAGGGCAGACATAATTTTTTTTGCTTGGAGTTCGTGATGTGGTTTTGATTGGCCATCAGTCTGGACGATTACTGCAAAACCAAGTTCAAATCAATTCTCAGCACAGGGCAAAGGCTTTAAGAAGAGGAGAGTTTGTTTTGTGTTGTTGTGGAGACAACAGAACGTCACACTCATCTCCGACCAGCAGAGGTGATTTTGACAGCACACCGAAGGGCTCTACGAAAAAAAGGGAGAGGACAAATGAGAAAACTTGATGGTGGAAAACCGAGGGAAGCCGGAAAAGGTGGCAAAGGCCAAACAATGTAGACAAGAAAATCTGTGAATAGCCAAAAACTCCAGAGAGAAGTAAATATAAAGACGTTTCCTCTAAGGCATCTCGTGCAATCTTCCCTTTCATACTCAGCAAAGCTTTTGCTCGCCTGTCAGAATAACAAGGTTAGCTTTTTTCCAGGCTTAGTGGCCCCCTTCCTGTGGCAGATACAAAATGTTTTATTAAACCCGCCTGTTTGGAAAATGTCACATCATCCTACGAAAAGACAAAGTTAAGTTCGATGAAATATAACACCAGAGGCTGACAGGCTATGAGTGACGAGAAGTTTCAGTGAATTTCATTCCAAAAAACAGAAACATACCGTGATCAACAGCCTTTAAGTTGACATAATTTTTGATGTTATGGGAAGAGTGTATATTGTACTTTAATTCAAGAGGTTGGATGAGGTTTTTGGCTGAAGTGCTAGCTGGGAAGAGGAGCTAGGACAGGGCCCCACCCAGGACTTCCCTAAAGGTGCGTTCACACCAGATGCGATGCATCCGATGCAAAAAAAGTTTCATCATTTTGGCAGTTGCCCAATCGTCGCTCTTGCCGCTTTACCAGTCGCTTAATTCCAAATGAGTCTCCCCACAAAGCGACGCATAAACTGACTTTGTATATAGCAACCAAACATAATACATACAAACACATATATTTGCTAATGCAAGGGACTGAGAAAATACAGTTGAATAAAAATGTTTGAATATAAAACAGACACAACAGATTACAGGTGGATTAAAAGTTTTAATATAAAACAGTCTGAAAATGTTGGGATTTAATGTGTTTTAACATAAAATATTCACCCCCTATTTTTTAAAATACAATTATAAAGTCGAATGTACAATTATAAAGTGTGAATGTACCCCACCAGATCAGTAGATGGCGCTCAGGCCGAGAGTTACTTCCTGAAGCCCGCCAGGAATAAATGGCGCTGGCTTTGTGAAGACAATAAATTCTACGTCTCTTTCGATTATGCTACAAACTTGTTCTTCATACTAACACAAAGATAAGTGATTTAGGAAAATGTTTTGGTTGGTTTGTGATGATTTGATGATGATGATTTATTGTACATTTCTGCTTAGGTGACTGTGAGTGAAAGATGTATTTGTTAACGTTGTATTTTTTTATATGAAAGATATAGTCTTTTGCTAATTGAATGCAACTGACAAAAAAGGGTGTCAGAAATAAATAGCGCTGGCTTCGTGAAAACACAAGTCTTCGTCGCTCTTGATTGATCCACAGTGTTATCCAGTGTGTCACATGGACCAGTCCAGATACCCCCAGGTCTGGTGCCAGTTACACCAACCTTCACTTTGATAATCAAGCTAAGGTGCTGTCCCATTCATATTATATGGGGGGGGGGGGGCAAGTCATGGATTGGTTGAAAGGGGAACTCAGTTGGTTTGATCTGCAAGCCACCCCAGACTTTTTCCATCCGACTTTGAGCCACAGCACTCAGCCGAGCAATCCCGCAGCTGATCCACTTTGGGCCAAATTCACAAACAATACAAGACCAGGCTTCGGTGCAACAGGGGAAGTTAGCAGCTTTGCACCATCGACGGGTTAAACCTCCATTAGAAGGAAATACGATACTGCAGTACACCCTACTGCACAACAGGAGATGATCATGGAGTTATGCCTTACTTTGCTTTGTTACTCGCTGCTTAAAGTAATTACTGTAATGTTATACCACTAGTTATATTTCTTTATATTACCTCCATGACATCGCCTGAGATGTACAATACCTTAATTGCCAATTAACACCATAAAATTAAACAATATGCCTAAATCAACATGAATCTTTATTCCAAAAAGTACTGCGCAAATGTCCATGTCTCAAATGACATTTCCATTTCTGTCGTGTCTACTTCCTCGTCTTCGTCTCTCCCACGTCTTCTCCTTCTTCCTCTGTGGGTGTGCCGCACAATACTTCTGCATCGGGGTTGACTGACACGCTTCGGAAACTATAGAAGATATATGGTGACTGTAGAAGCTTCGAAACTGCTTAGGAAGCCTCGATCGGCTACATCCAGTCATCAGAGCAGCCACAGTAAACAATGAGCGGGGATTGTTGGAGTTTATTAGTAAATTTAAGTTAAACATCAGATGTTTTTAATACAAAAGCTGCACCGTGGCTCAAAGACAAACAGAGTACAACCGCTGCGTACGCTTTGCGTCTTTGTGTCTCGCTCGTCTTGTTCGCCTCCCCGAGTCACATCTACATGTCACGCATGTCCTCCCGCAAAGAAGTGCAATTAAGAAGATCATTTTATGATTCGTACCTGTAATGTGATTACTGACGTTATCAACAATAACGTTTTACATTACTGGGTGACATACAGATGTAATCTGATTACAGTTACCCCCGACACTGGTCACTAGCAGCCAGTCAGTATAAATGCCTCACGTGCTGTCCAGGTGGGGCACAACCAACATCGCAACGTAACTGCAAAGGTCTGTAAGGAGGCGGGATGAGCGGGTCGGTTAGTGATGGCAGCTGCCTCCAAAACATCCTCTGCCTCCATTCCAGCTAAAAGTTCAATTCAATTGCAGTAGCCAGTGTTCAACCTGTAAAGGGCAGTTACTATGCAATTTTACATCGCAATACATGACATTAAAGTACATTAAAGTGAACTGTTGAGGTTGAAACTTCAATCATGCAAAAGCACTTCATGCTCAAATACATTACTGTTCAGAAGGATAGAAAATGATCTGGGGGTTTAGTTACTCTTTCAGGCTCAACTCTTCTGGGAATGTGCTGAAAACACATGCCTATACAATCATTAACGCAATGGCTCTGACTGTGGATGATATAAGTAGGTCCATAAGAATTTGGACAGTGACACATTTTTTAATCTATAAATGCACCCTGATGCTTTTTCTAAAAACAAGAAAAAAGTTCTTATTGGATTTAGATCCCATCTGCCAATCTGCCAGTCTGTTTGTAAAAGCAAGTGTCCTAGTTTCACAGCAAAACAGCAAAAGATGTCAGAGTGATATGTATCTGGTAGCAGATGTGTGGAATGGGAGATGAAAGGGTATTAAAACTGTGCCTGTCAAATGTCTGCATACAGAGACTTTGCATCGACTTGCTGTGTTTAAACCAGCATTTGGCCCATTGCCTTATGGCCAAAACACACAAAAAGGTAACACTTTGAATGTACATGTATATAAGAATCCCACAAGTACTCTGAATGAGCTCAATGAGGTGCCAGAATATAGACTCGACACTTGACTATCCTATTTCCGGAGGCAGCAGATGTTTGGTTGTTTCGCACCAGGGGACGTGCAGGAACAAGATCAAACTTCAAGGGTGTCAGTTACTTGTGCACAAGTCCATTTTCCGAGGAAATAATCCATCTGTCAAGAAATAAAAGTTTGCTTCGAGGAATATAAAATGTACTTATGTAAGAAAATATTTAACATTTCAAAGTACCTGGCTCCCTCAGGCTATAATTCTGTAATAATTGCAACCCAGACCTCCTCGGGGGCTGGAAAACTTGCACACATGCATATGTATGTTCAGGCCTTTTTGGTGCACACACCCACAAGACCACGCAGACATGCTGAAGAATCTCTCTGGAGAGAAGCAGCCGAGTGCATTCGAACGCCCACAGCGCTCGCGGTAGCCCGAGTGCTGTCTGTTTAGCCAGACAGAGCAGAGCTTCCTCCGGCAGAATCAACCTTGTTATCCAGTGGCCAAAAAAGTAGTAAAAAAAAAAAAAACAGCTGCACAAGAACAGCAGCAGGCGCGTAACATCTAGTTATCCCCCCAGAAGACACACACAAAAACACACAACACACACCCCGGGCCTCATCTGATTCGCCGGGTCAATATATCAGGCGCTAATATAACCCAGGCAGACAGCCCGGGGAAGGCTGGGGACCAGAGCGAGAAGCATGTCCTAGAATTGGCAGTCCTGGTGGGGCCAGAACACACACACATACACACACACACACACATGGACAGGGTGCATCGTAAGCCATGGAGGAGAATATGACGGGCATGAGAGATGTGGAGGCTTTGTGGAGTAATATCAGGAAAGGGTGTCCTGTTCAATCATTGACATCCAGAGGCTAAGTCTGTCATGTAATTAGATGCTCTTTCATTTTCCCTTCCCTCTCTCCTCTCTCTCTCCTCATCTTCTGTTTTTTTCCTCTTGCATATGAAACACACATGCGTGCCTTTCAGAGATCTGCAAAGTAAAAGGCTGCAAATTAATGAGAGTCCGCCCGCATTTGTACGAATATATTAATGAGAGCCGTGTTTGCTGGCTGTACACGGAGGGCAATGCCCCTCCGCTGCGGTGCAACGTGACAGGCGTGACTGGCGAAATGTCACCCAGATCACGGCGGGGACACATTCCGACATGGAGGGATGGAAGGAGATTTAGGGAAATGAGAATTGCGGCGGAGACATTGGGGAGGGTGGGGGGGTGTTCTTGTCAAGGGTCGTCAAGGTTCACGTGGAAAGGAGAGGGAGACAAGGCCGAGAGGGAGACAGAGATGTAGGGTCAGACAGCAGGATTACGAAAGTGAGGGAAAGGGTTAGGCTGCTTCCATGCAGTTGAGACCAAAGGAGAGGACGGGGTTCTGAGTCGGGTTTATATATTCTTCTTCTTATATGATAAGAGTGAAAAGCCAAATAAAAAAGGGTAGATGCCGGTGCGGAAAAAGTAATGCACTTGAATCCATATGCACGGTAATTGGCCAAGGAAGTCAATAAATTCACATAATGCTGCAGACTCATCAGTCCATGTGTTGCTGTCTTCATGCGAAATGTCCAGTGAATCTAAGCCATCGGGTCTATTTGTACAAAAGATGAGCTTGGGGAGGAGGGCAAGCAATCCGATTATATCCCTCTGGGAGAAATCTGGCATTCTTTTGCTGCAGGACATGTCATAGGAACCATGCTGGCGGTCTTTTTCTGTGCATGTCATTGTATGCCGTTGTGCATTTGATTTACGCTGGCAGGTCTTTAAAGCTTTTGAAACCTGAGCTCTACAATGTTCCCGGGGGTTAAAAAAGATTGTTGTTGTTGTCAGGTTTCCTCGACCACTCGCTCTGCATGCCGAGCCGTAGTGGATGCTGTAAGATCTACGAGCAGGGTATTTGAAAAATTGCTGCAATTACACATCGAGGTAGTCATTACCTCGCTAATTACTCGACAGAAACTAATTGATTGCGCGGCTCAATGTTGCCTCAAAGGTGCCTTTTAACTCTAAATCCTCCAAACTTAAGGAGAAGTCACGGGTTTCTGGTTTAACAAACTGGCGGTCTGTTGCTATTGATTAACAATAAATGAACAATTCAGAGGAATCTCTACAAGCTGGTGTTGGACCCTGAAGTCTAACACCGCTCTCTACAGAGGAAATGGTGTAATGTGAATATGAATAATCCGGATACTCATAGGATGCATGTAACTGACACTCTCTCTCTGGAGGTCCTTCCCCTGCATGAGTGAGTCACCGTCATGAGAAGGAGCCCGGCATGTTCTCCAATTTTCACAGGATGTTGGTGCTCTTCTCTGGGCATTACTGGGTCACTGTAGCACAAAAGGAGCTGTGACTGATATGGTCTCGGATCTGCAGCCTAATTGTTTTAGTCATGACTTATAGCTTGGTGTGGCATAGCATTTAAAGCTGCGCCTCATTTCAGCCGCCTACAAATTGAACATTTACATTTTTTTTGACCTACAGTTGTCCATGCTCATACATTTGTAATGGTAATGTGATTTTGAATATGGTCTGGACCAGTTGTTGCCATCTTGTGGAGGTGCGAGTTAGTTGGCAGAGGGCTATGTTTGCCAAGTGCTGTATGTAGGAGAAAAAGGTCCCTTCGAGACACAACTTACCATCTGTTGCCTTGTGTCTATGCAGTCAACTAATCTATTATCCGGATCATGTTAGTATATAGTGTAGCCCCCAGCTTGCTGCTTCATGTGTTGCACTTGTGTGTGGCTAATGACTTGACTTCGGATTGATTATTTACATGTAATAATGAAGCTGAGGTGTTGTTTATGTGTCTGTACTGGGACTGAATGCAATTTATTTTATTTTGCCATATCAGTTTTACAAATATTTACAATGGCCAACAGTAAAGGCTCTGAGTTTCCAATGCTACTTATGTTTGGCTTGCTGCATAAGCTAAATAGCCATTATTCAGCTGAAGGCAGAGGCGTTATAGTCAATGAATGACCTGTTTTTGATGAGTTTCCCAAGATGTGTCTTATTTTGAAAGTGCAGGCATAACGCTGTCAAGCACGAGCACACTAAGATCATGATGTTGATGGTCCAACATTGGTCCATAGGTCTGTTCTGACGGTGCTCAGATTGGTCCGAGCAGAGGTGGACAATGCTAGTTGTGTGTTCCCACCTGGTATCACCCATCTCCAAATCCATCTCTGGTGACCACATGCGATCAGACGTCACTCCCCCCACCGACGACACAGACAACATTTCTATGTACCTGTGGAAGGCAGCAATGCACAGAACCGCATTCAGCCATCCTGGAATAACAAAGAAGATTCCCTAATGCCTTGCATATTATCGAGTCATTATCGGTTTCTATGGCTGCCGTCTCACTCTTTTATGACGGCGTTGTCAAGCGTGAGAGCGATCTCAGCCTAAACAGAAGATGTCAGTTAAGGGGCAGTTCTTCGGTGTGTCCCAGGATGGATCACCAGTCCCACTGCTCAGCAAATGTGGCCACATGTGGCTTAGACTACTTCCAAATGTGGTTTGAGAATCCCATCTTAAATGGGTCCTAAATGTGTCTCGGGTGCATTCTAACTTGTACGTTTGATTGGATCATGATGAAGTTTGATACTAAGTGGGAACATGGCCAATGATAATCTTATCTTATCTTAGGTATTCTTCTGTTGTTACCAGCTATTAAAATGAATGACCCACTTTTTCAATGTCTGGTGCTTTGGTTTGTGATTTAGGTCGTTTTAACACCTAATATTCTGCTAGCTTAGTATGACTTGGTTCAACTGAGGTTATTCTGCTCATCCGAGTTTGCTTTCACCATGTACTTTGTCAAGCAAGCCCAACCTTTTAAATAACGTATTCCCATCCTCGCCGCTAATTAGTTGAAAAAGGTCATTGTGCTTGTGAGTACTTACCAGCAGTTATGGCCATATTTCTGTCAGAGCTTTTACCTTGTCCTCACTCCTCACTTGACCGCTCTGACCAAGCACTTTGGTTTTAGTTATATTAACCCATAATGCCGTGTGTTGTAGTACGCTTCCATTTAGTGCATTTGAGGCTGACCAAGACCTACATTATTAGGCAGACCAGAGTTTGCGTCTTTGATTAGCAGCAGAGTTTTATTGCACATTCATGCCTCCCTCAACAAACAAACATACTGACTTCTGTAAACTACAGTTTGACTCACCAGGGCAGGGGGGAAATGCTTCAGGGGCACAAAGTAGGACTACGACAGTTAAGAACATATAGGCCTACATGTCCGTCAAGCCTCTCCAATTCACCCGACACACATCCCCACACACATAAGTGTGGCTGCACACACACACACAAACCAGCAACTAATCACAAAAAAAAATACTCATAAATAAGCAGCTAAACTGTAACAGACCGCCGAGCTCACAGGACCGTCTGCAGTGCTAATGCTAAATGCTAACCGGTCCCAGTAAAATTGCACCGCAGTGTCATAAATCACCAGGTGCCAGGACAAAGCAATGATCTCCAAGCAATATGGCATCCAGCAACACTGGCAAAGATTGGCTGACGCAATGTTGCCTGAAAAGCTCAATTTTTTTAACACAACCTGGTAGCGCAACCACGTTGCATTTTCACATCAGTCGTGTCATGTGAGAGCAGGTCGCGCCTCAACGTGTCTGTACATTGACTTTCTATGCAAATGTCTGGTGTAAATGCCGCTTTAGCAACCAGTTTTCATATTAGATTAGATTATATTACATTAGATTCAACTTTATTGTCATTACACATGTATGAATACAGGCAACGAAATGCAGTTTGGCATCTAATCAGAAGTGCAAGGAGCAGCAAGTGCAGCGCAATTGCTCATACACTATATATAGTGAGTGAAAGTCCAATCAATACAATAAATTAATACATTTAAATATCCCAGCACAGTATTTTATTCTTGGGGCAGAAGAAAGACTTGGTTAATTGAAAGGTAAATGCAAGAGGGGCAGCTTGAGTATATAAATGATGGTGGTTCTTCTAAAATGCCAGTTCATCTTTCACTTCACTACAGCGACAAAGGTAACACCTTTAAATCAATACATAACAGCCACATATGACATGTTATTCAGTGAGGAGACCGCAAACCAGGAGTACATGACTATTGTGATGTGTCAGCGATGGATGAAGTTGTTCATGTGGGTCCAGGGAGGAGTGACAATAGAAAAACACCTCTTTCTCTCTCTCTCTCTCTTGCTCTCTCTCTCTCTCTCCCTCTCTCTTGAATTTACAATTGCTTTTTTTGAGTTGCCGCATGCAGCATAATTTTTCTCTTTTTTTGTAGCTGTTGATAGTCGCTATCATTGTGTCTAGGTCTCCTTTCAGCTGTGGCTTCCATCCATCACAAGCGCCCTTTGTGGGGGTGTTGGAGAAGCATGGCAATGTGCCACACACAGGGGTGTCCGAAGTAAAATATTAGCTTGCTCACCTCTCCGTTTTTATAGAGATCAGCAAACACAGGCTGGGTTTCTACCTCCCTCCAGGTCTTTTTTTCTTCTTTGAGATTTATACTTATTTATTTCACCTCGAACTAGTCCTGGATTGCATGGTGGTTTGGTAAAATTGACTCCTGTTGCCTCATGCTGTTGGTGCTGTTTGTGTATAGCACTGATTAGTTTGGTTACTTCCAGTTTTGACAGGCTCTCACTGGACTTTCATATTGAATTAATTAGCTGCCAATCAAATGGAATGTCACCTATCAACTGTCAATGTGAATGCTGGCTTGACTCTTTAGAAACATAATGAGCATGGACAGTCCCACCACTGTGTGCAGAGGATGGATTTTATCTATTTTCCAGTCCCTTTTAATGTTTTTTGTGTTTATGGCCAACCAACTATGTGGATAGATTACATTAGATTCAGCTTAGATAAGTGCAAACAGTGGCCTTTAAATACATTTTGCGATATTTACACAATCCATACATATACTACACTATATATTTTGTATGAATTAATATTTGCAGGATTTACATAGAATATATGCAGTAGATTACAATCTCCAACAGCAGATTCTCAGATGTGGCAGGGCCACCTCGTCGGGTCCCGGTGTTTTGGCAATCTCTGCAGGCATATCAGCTCGGCCGTGGACAGCTTCACTAAGAAGGTCTTGTCTGGTGTTCGAGATGAAAGCATGGCCGTACGTGAGTGAAATGTTTGATGATAACTGTCTCTAATTTGTAACGCCTGGACAGATGCCAGGCTTCACACTATGTACACACCGCCACCTTGGGTCTTGCCTAGGGTCTTGTACAGTACAATCTTGTACATACACTATATTCAGTATATGGTATTTTAAACCATTCAGCTGCCCTTCATTGTAGGCCTCTCTGGAATTGTTTTAAAAATAATACGCTGCCTAACCTTCTTCAACATTTTCATCAAATAACTAATAAGAGCTTAGCCTACCCAGGTAATGTCTGCCATGAAGGCACCTGTTGTGATCAGCCCTAAGAGCAAGCATTATCATTGGAAGAGGTGTGTGGCGTTGAGATGTTTTTCGCCCAGTATTTGCTCGACAACACATCGGCCCTGTCCTACTTCCTTTCCAGCAGTGGCTCAACTGCATTGGAAATGTTAGCGATCATCCAAGTTAGCGATCATCCATCGTCCCAGACAGCAATCAAGTGTTTACCTGTACGTTGTCAATAATACAACGAACCATGCGTCTTGTTAGATCCATGCAGGACTTTGGTTTCCTTTTCAGAAATTGATTTGCGGTCATGTGTTCTGCTTAATGTCTTGTCGAACGTTGCTTGTCTCGGATCCAGTGACCTCTGGCCATTTGATTGATCGAAGCTCACTCATTGCCGTGGCGATGATGGTGTGTGGTCGTGTGGGCTGGCATCCACAGTAATTTGTTTTCGTCGTGAGACATGAGTAGACAAGCCACTGAAGAATCCCGATTAGGAACGTCTGTAACATCCGACTCAGCATGTTACAAATGACTCCCCATCACTGACACCCTATTGTGAACACTGCTGATACATGTTTCAGGGCACGGACTCTCTTGACAAATGGAATTCTGTCTGTGTGCCAATCTGTGTAGTCGGATACAGTTCTTGGGACAAAAGGCTATTAGTATTTCTTATCCATCCTTAAAGTTGTGTGATCACAGAGCTCAGTCCCGAGAGATGAGGCCTTACAAGACAGATTAGTAAGGCTGGGTCAAAGTGTGCCAGCACCGCTTTGTGAGGCTTTTTACTCCGTTGAAATCCTTTCTCGCAGGTCTCCGGCCAATTCCATTGTGTCTGTCTAACAGTGCATTTAGCAGGGGCATAGCCATGGATGGGTGTGGTAATAGCTCACGTCGAGGAAAGCTCTCAGCTGATTTCCAGGGTGCATTGTGCTGAACTGTGCAGAGATTTGGGTTCACACCTCTGACAGGACATCTCTCTGCTCCTTTTTTTTTTTACTGGTCCTTTGCGCAGGACTGATTGCAGAGCAGTGGTCTATCCAAATTTGAGGACATGCGTTTCTGCTCAGTCTCAAAGCTTTGATTTCCTGCCCTGCAGTGCTCCTGTTCTTTTCATGAATATTTCCCCAGCAAGTGTTTGTGACAGTCTCCCAGGTGTGGTCCTGCTGCCCTACTTCGCAGAGAAAAATAGTGCCTTAATTCCTGGTCAATCCAGCTGGAGTGGATCCTGTATTCACTACATGTAGCTGCTGTATTGTCTCTGTGCATCGCTGTCATCTAAATTGTCCCTTTGGAATGCACGTTTTCTCCTCCCTGGATGACTCTTCTCTTTGTAGTTGTGTGCACACATCGCTGTAAAGCTGTGTCCAATTCCATTCTCAGTCTCCTGTCTGTCAGTTGCAACATGACTTTTTCGATAGACGATCTCTTTCACCCTGCAAAGTTGCAGACAAGGCAATTCGCTTTTGTCTGAGTCATTTTGATCAGAGGTGTTTTGTTCCAATTCGGGTTCAGTTTTCCTGCTTGACTTTTCTCTCTTCTTGATTTTTGACATTTTACTGCTCCTTTGCATGCGATTCCACTGAGGCCCCATTGCGTGCACTTTGTGAATTCAACATCCATCAGGGTCAGATGTCATGTTCACACAGTGGCCATATTTCTGTCTGTCTTTTCTGTTCCGTTTCGTCTGCTGCATGTTACTGAGAGTTTTGTGATGTCTCTGAAACACCACACCCCCGACCACCCCCGCTGTTGTATATTGATGCTGCAATATCCACGGCCATTCATTGTTAAACAATAAGCTCTCTCTCAATGTTTACGATTGATGAGCTCCAAATCGGTAATGTTGAGATGATTTGCATAGTTCAGCACATTATTCACCAGTATTGCTGTATTACTTCATATTCTATCTGTGAAATTCTTTTTTTTATATCAGTGACAGGTGTTTTAGGGTTGGAGAGTTTCCACTATTTGTTTGAAAGTTTTTCAAATTCCTTTACACTAAGGCAAGATGCGACTTTTCTATTTGTCATTAACATGTTGCAAAAAAAGTACACTCTTTCAAAATAAAATACCATAGTCCTTATCTTACCTTTCTCTACCTTACCTTACTTTGCCCCTCAATTTCACTATCACGGTTCCAATGATTAGTCTTCAGAGTAGTTTCCCCTTTCTTTCTGTTTCTTTTTTTGTTTTTGTTTTTTAGCTCCTTGCACATCATTCTACCTAACTCACTTTACCGAAACAAGCACACACTTTAGAGCCATATTTCATCGCTTTTCATCTCTTTTTGCTCTGCTTTCCCCAATGTGTCATTAACAGCCAGAAAGATGTATGTTTGCAGTCTTTATAACTTAATTGCTGTATATGTGGCCTACTTACACGAGTAATTTATTAATAAAACAACACCGGAGTGCAGAACTATTATGGTACTTCTCCAAAATGCAAAGTTGAAACAATCCCGAATACCAATCAAAAGTAGTCCATTAGTTCATGTTATTTTAACCCTTAAGAGTTTAAAAAAAAAAACCTTTCTCAATCGTCCCTCAGGATGAAAAACTTCCCCTCCCTAAGCACTGCGGTAAAAACAATACTTAAAATGAGTCAGTCTTTTTAATCACCTTCAGCCTGAAATATATATATCAGAGATTCATTATTTGGGGGGATTTTAACCCTCTAAATGCCAGTTTCTTTATACTACACAGCTTTTTAATTTAAGGGGGAAAACACTGACATAATATCCACAAAATACAATTCAAGGAGGCTTGAATATTAATATTATTAGAGCCTCAGATGGGTCAATGATTAGCAGCAACATTGAATTTGAGACATTCTTATCTTTTCTGCCGTCAAAATGGTTTAAGAATAAAAAGTGGTCTAGACAAAAAACGTCCCCAGGAACTCAGGGTTAACTACGCATGGGACCAAGTCACACATGTGAAAGTGTCAAGTAAGTCTCAAGTCGTAACCTTCAAGTCTCAAGTAAGTCCCAAGTCATTTTTTTCTTGGGCAAGTCAAGTCACCTTATTTTACCCGCACAATCTGATCTTAATAAAGTGAAAAGACAAGATATTAGTAGTTGTCACTTAACGTCATTCAATTAGTAAACAAGAGCACCGGCAGCGTAGGCCTTCGTTGATATTGATTTTAGATTTATATTAAAACTGAAAACACAAAATCAACAACACTCAAGTCATTCAAGTCATCGTGTCTCAAGTCAAGTCCCGGGTCTTTAACTTCAAAGTCCACATTGAGTCTCAAGTCTTTCATTTATTGCCAAGTCAAGTCACAAGTCATCAAAACAGCAACTCGAGTCGACTCAAGTCCAAGTCATAATGACTCGAGTCCCCATCTGTGGTTAACTATAACTTAATGTGGACTGCTATTAATAATCAGTAATTATAAGGTATATATTTTAAGGATTGTCTTTTCTTTTCTAATGCCATATCAGCAAACCAGATCATAGTCCCGCCAAATGATCTACAGCAAAGCATGACCTCTGATCAGGCGGCACCGCTGTGCCTCTGTGACAGTGTGAACACACACCGCTGTGTCTTGTGTCTCAGAATCCCTCTGACATGGAGCTTTGGCTCCGCTAGGGTAGCAGGTGACGCATTCTTTCTCTTCTTTTTTTTTCGCACATTGAACAATTCGTTGAGTGTACACGTTTGTTCATTGCTGTGTGTGTCTGTGTTTGTGTGTCAGGGCATGTGGGCCCCGGCTACCCGTCTCGAAAGCCAGCACCCACACACTGACCGATTGTATCCTCGCGCCGGCTGGAAAGCGGCAGTAGTTGTTCTCTGTCACCTAACTGCTAGACTCTGTCCTGCTGAGACTAACTAAAGGTGAGACCTCTGACAGTCTCACTAATACTGCCGCAGCGATGCCGGGAAACAAGGAAAGAGAAGAGAAGGGGAGAGAAACAAGTACAAGTACACGCACACACACAAACAAAAGCCCTCAGTGAAAAAAGTTTATCTCAACTTCCCTTGTTAGGGATTAGGATGCTTCTCGCTCATCCCCTTGCTGTCTTCCATTCTTTCTCTTCTTCTCCACTCAGAGGGGAGAGAAGTGTACCTGTGAGGCAGGCACAGCAGATAATAAATTTAGTTTAAGTCTCTATGGAGTGAAGAGACAGAGTATTTTTCTAATACCCTGCTACCTCTCTCCGCTCGCAAACGCACCAAGTCAGCAATTTTATAAATGCACCGGGGCACGCCGTGACACCACTTTCCTGGAATAAGAACACTTCAGCATTGAGGGATAAATACGGGCCTTGAGTATTTAAAGGCAACGTTGGAAATCCGAGAGCAGGCGTCTGAAATGAACAACGAATCCATGAAGATTTTTCTGCTAAAATAGGTTGTTAAAAAGATAAGCAGCCCTGGTACGTCAGAGTCCTTAACCTCGGAATCGCACAGAATCTTCGGATGCGTGACTTAATTTGGTTTTATTGCAAGCAAGTCTCGTTCATATTCACCAAAATGTTGTTTTTGTTGGTATCTGATTTGAAATGGGGATGCCACATTAACATGCGCACAATGTATGACTTCAATAAAGCTCTGTAAATCGGAGATGGTAATGGGGAAGTATCACCAAAAGGCATGCAATAATCCTGAGTTAAACTGCACCGTGCCCTTTATCCTTTCACATGTAATTCTATAGCTTCTCCTTATTAATGCCTAACAGCCAAAAAATGGAGGACTGCTTTTTCTGTCGGCTAATAATACATGCTATTAATCTCGTCAGTGTTGATAATTTGTTGCTTGATGAAACTCTACCGGGACTAAATGATATTCAACGACATGTGAAAAGCCTGACGTGTAGCTATTACACAAGGGGAATTGCTCAGCTGTGAAGTGCGATTGATGTATAATCTTATTGCACAGTAAAGTCAAGTTTAGATGAGACCCACTGAAGCTTATTGCAACTCAAATATCAAGGCCGCCTTGGGAGCGAACACAACAGTCCAGAGTCATTGCAAGCAAGTTCAACAAACCCAATGTTTAAGCTACTGTTTTACAAAACTTAGCAACCATAATCACAAATTGCCGTTTGACCAAAGGATGTACTGTAAGTTCGTTCAAGAGCATCATTTTAATCTCAATCAAGTATGAGTAGTAACACAGCCGCTACAGCCAGAGTCTGGAAGGAAAGCTAGCAAAGCGCTGATTGTTTGAGTGCCTGAAGTCACATCACACATTTTGAGACAAGTAGATCTGATGTAAAATTACACATTTCATTAAATAAACGGGTAGTTGGATGATTGCAGCACATTTTTCAATATTAGGTGATGAGTGGTTAGAGGAGAAACTGATTAATAATTATAATGTAACATGGGGCGGCATGGCTCAGAAAGCAGAGCGGCTCTAGTAACCAGCAGGTTGCCGGTTCCATCCCCTGCTTCCACACTGAACCACAATTTGCTCCTCATGTGGCAGCATGGCAACCTCCACCATCACCGCATGAATGTGAGTATAAATGCCTGACACTTGTTTTTTGGGGGCAAAATCTTGAGGAATTCATCAATCACATTATTGTGGCATTGGGGCATTCATCTCTAAGAGAAGTCTTTGGGTAGTTGGTGATTTGGTTAATAATAGCCTGAACAGTCAATTCTTGCTTAAAAAGAGTAACTGTTGTGATCCATTGCTGGAATTTTTTTTTTTTTTTTCAGACAGCATTGTGTTGTGTTTTCCCCACAGTTGAATACATTTTCATCTTCACGCCATCTCACCAACACTTAATGAAAAATATTTAAATCCCGAGTCAACATTTGTTTCCAGGCTCGTTTTCTGAGGGTTTGACAGTGACAGATGTGAGAGTTCATTTCAAAGAAACGTTGCAAATCATTTCTAAAGAAAGCTTTTTTCCCCCTTTTTTAAAAAAAAAATTGGTCTTTGTCATTATTTTCTAGTTGTTTGTGTGTGTAGATACCTCTTCACATTGACTGTTCTTTTCTCGCATTTAAACCCCCATTTTATCTTGACAAGTAATTTATTCTAGTTTAGAATGTTTTTCATCCCAGTGGTATATCTGGTGAGTAAGATGACAGAAATAATTCCACTTAGTACTGATGGATATTCTTTCCAGAATTAAATCTAAATCAATTAAATTTTCTTCCTCTCAGTTTAGTTGGTTCGAAGCGCCTGACAGCCGTAGAGAAAAATGCAGCAAGCCCATTCTGCAGATCAATTTAACATAGAACTTTTTCTCAGACAGTTGCTACGCTTTTTCATTCTTCTGCAATCAGGTCCAGGAGAGAGCAGACGATTGATCCCACAGTTTCATTGTCTTTTCATTGAGTATCCTGAGCAGAAGGTTGAGGCTGTTGGAGGGCAGGTCACCCTTGTAGCAATGCATCACTGCAGAGTGTGACGTCCCATGATGTTCAAATTTTCAAATGTTTAAAAATGCAGCCTGTTCATTGCGGTGGTGTAAATACACACCTACGCAGGTTCATGGTCAAAAGCTTATAGTTAGAGTTTCACCTCTTTTGATGATCTTATCCTCCCATTGGAAAAAGGCGTTAAGGGGAGCATAGAGACCGCCATGTCTGTCCAGAGTGCCAAGCGCGGGTGGTGGTTTGCGCCGAGATCAGTGAAGAGCTGTATTTCACAAAGCTGCCCCATACAAAACCAAACATCAGAGCGGCCGCAGTGTACAATAGTTGTTGTTAGCCTCCTAGCTCTGACGCGTCGTGCGCATCAGTGTGATGTGAGGACCAGGAACTCGTGCACTGACAAACGTTCCATGTTGTTTAGAGTGTGATTAATTGCGTTAATTTTCTTAACACATTGATTTTTTGATAATTGATTTAGCGTAATTAACGTGTTAAAGTTTAGATTTTTGACAAGAAGTTGTATGACATCCTCACCATCAGTATCACTCTTCAGCAGTGACTTTTCCCCCACTGTGTCCCGTGAGCGGAGTTCCGGTCGATTTCGATGTAGAAAGTAGTTCCGTCTGTTTAATGGGGTCACACGGAGAAAGCGTTTTTCTCAAAAAAATTAATATACGTTCAAAAGAGTAAACCATTTGCATCACGAATTCTTGGCCACAAAAAAGTCTGACCTCGCAATCACTCTGCCCTATTTTCCCTCCCCTCGTATCACTGCACATCACTTCATGTCAAAAAATCTGAACTATCCCTTTAAAGTCCCACCCCTAGTAAATATATGTACATGTTATCTTCCTCCGGTCCTCTGTCCCGCTCCAATTTCCTTCCTGTGATCCCAATTGCGTTCTCTGCCCGATTCATTTACAGATTTTGTGTTGACCTTGCTGAACTTCTTCAGGCCTTCATTACCCAACATGTCTTTAACAAGGAGACAGAATTTGTACGGTCCAATGCCGCCGCTTCTTGCTGACTTCTTTCCTCTTAAAGGTTATATCAGCGTGAACTCCAGTAATTTCCAACTACCAACTTTGTTTTGTAATTATTCTCGGCCGCAACCTTGGAGCAGCACCTCGGATGTACGCCGTTTGAATGAGTTTAGCATTGGTTGACCTTGCAGATGTTGCCAGGGCGCGGCACACCGTGTTTGCTCTGTGCCTCGTCATGCCATATGGCTGTGAGTGATCAAAGATCCTATATTTGACTTTGAGATTTCTCCAGAGGAAAAGCGGCGCTGCATTGGAGAGGAACTCACATTAAAAAGTCTCCAGCTGAATCTAATTGCTCCCCAGCTCCCCTCATTTCTTTAAGATGGAGTTCCTGCCATGCTGAGTGTGTGTGCGGGGGGTGTCTGTGGGTGTGCAAGGGGAGGCAGAAAAAAAATAAAGAAAAATGTGGGCAGGGTGGGGGAACAGAGAGTGAGAGAAGCCCCGAGGAATATTGGCCCTATGGTATGGTGGATATTACATCCCTTAATAAAAGGCTGATGCCACAGGCGCAGAGGGGCGGGGCTAAAGAAATGGAGAGAGGAATCACAGAGGGAAGCGAGGGGACGGGGGAAACGCTTCTCACTTTTTAGGCTGACTTTGACTGCAGTCATAGAAGATGGAGAAGACCTCCCCGACAAAATGATTTCATAAAGAGCTGCTTATCAATCGTTGAGCTGATGGCAGGATGGCTAACATAGATAAGACATCAATGCTGTTTTCTGTCTATATTTCTACATCTATGTGAGCACAGATTTACAAGAAAATGAATTCAGTTGGCAGTTATAGAACTCACTTATCGGAAAACTTCGGACCAAGCACTACTGTCTTCTTTCTCTCTTTCAAGCCTGGGCATTACTCCAAGCCTGAGAGGATGAACTTCTAAGGCTTGCTTTTCCTCTTGGGACGATCATTTGATTTTGTAAGAACTCGTGCGCAGATAGCTGCTGTTACCGGAATATGATCCTTTTTTTTTTTCTTTATAAATCAAATGTCTTGCATCTGTGTTTCTCGTCCAACAAAAAGAAGATTGGCTCTTTCTTCAAATGGCCAGTTTAGAGAAGAAAAAAACTGAAAATGAGAAAAAGATGATGAAAATGAACGATATTTTAGGTGTGAAGCGCCGGGAGGCTGCATATCTACAGAGGAAGAGAGTGAAATGATCAGTGCATTCATTTTACATCGACTGTCCCGGTTATTTTTGTCTCTGAAAGCAGACGCACACAAATCTAAGCGTCAATAATAATCCACTTTGGTTCCTTGCGGTGAAAAGGCCGGATAAAAGCTGTTGACCGGGAAGTCCCCTGGTCATGAAATGATTTATATTTTGCTGATATGTAAAACACCATCCAGAGGGCATCTGTTATTCAAATGTTAAATGCACAGTTGTTTGAGGTATAGAATATCGTGTAGAGCAGTGTTTCCTAACTGGTGGTTAGCGGACCCCTAGTGGTCCATGATGTAATTGCAGGGGTCAGTGAAAATAAAATTGTATGACATTTATAGAAATAGGAGTTTATAGTAACAGGACGTTTTTGTCTAATTACATTTGTTTCACAAGTGTAATTTATTGTATTTTGATAAGCGATCTCACTCCCGTTTGCATTGTTAAAAGTTTTGTTTTGTTAAATATATCTGAGAAACTACTGCATAACAATTCTGTTCTGTTGCATATTTCTGAAAGTTATTGCATAAGAATGTTGTTATTTTACATGTTTCTGAAAGCTACTGCATTAAAATTTAATTCTGTTTTGTTACACATATTTGTTATGTACACCCAAGTTACAGCTGAAAGCTTTTGTTTTTGCCTCAAAGAGTGAATAAATGCCATAAAGCAATTTAAAATGCAGTTTCCACTACCCCCCCGCCTCTCCCAGAGCAGGTGGGGGGATCGTCAGGGTAAAATATGCAGAAGGTCCAGGACCCCATAAAGGTTAAGAACCACTGGCATAGAGCACATGTAGATAACATGGTCTCGACCCCCTGGGAAGCCTGGAGATAAATATTACTGTGTTACAGTAGTCAAAAAAAACAAAAACAAAACTGACTTTAATGAACTGAGTTTACTCTCAACATTACATCATAAGATATCGAAATACATTGCCCGAATACTCTAATACTGTATTTATACTGTATAAATGTGAACTGTAAAGCTAGATAGATACATAGATAAAGTTTCCCCATCAAATAACCTTATTTCTCCAAAAGTTTCCTGGATAACTAGCACATAAAGGTCACATCTTTTTTTTGTCTAGTCTTCTAACACGTTTCAGAACACCATCATTATTGGCCAAGTGGAACTTGAGCAATGATTTCAAATATTTACAGTGTGTTAAAAGAATGTTTTGCTTGCTGAAAATCAAATCCCATTGTTGAGAATGTAATGAGGCAGAACTGCAGGTAACAAATGCTCTCATGATAGTCACACATACGCACCCACACACACACACACACACACACACAAACATGCAGATAAAAGGAGGAACACTTTGATGAGTATCCTGAGCGCTGAGCCTGCCAAGTGCTAACCCATAATTAGGTGGTGATGTAGTGGCTTTTGTTCTCTCTGATTAATTATCAGCAGCTTTCAGAGTGTATGGAAACAGCCAATTAACTTTATCCAGGTTCTCATTCAATTACTCAGATGCTACATGCGAAAGGTCGGCAGAGGTTGGCACTGGTTTGTCGGAGTCAAAAGGAAATACCAGGAAAGGCACTTTTCAGGCCTGCGAAAGGGCACGGAAGCAATTTGCTAATCCACTTATCACCGCAACGTGCTGTTTTTCCCATTTTCCACTCAATCTGCCTGTTACATCAATAATGGAGTGCTTGAACAATGAGCCGAGGCGGCGCGGCGTAAAGAGCCCATGCAGGAAGACGCCTGGCTAAGTGACACGCTGTCAGAAAGAATCCGGGGTGCCGATTTCTGACGTGGACCTTAAAAAAAAAA
>CAESWR010000606.1:291225-306516 GCA_903171835.1 Mullus surmuletus | reverse complement strand
GGTCGGGAAAACCGGAGAGCGGCTATCAGCCAGCTTTTAATTAAAACACCCCAGCCAAAAGATGAATCATTTGCAGACTATTTTTATTTCTGTCATTCGATTTCCGCAATAGAAAGCACGTCCCACAGTTTGGTTGAGGGAGCTGGTATTTTTAGGGCTTATACACAGTAAAGTCTATTGTTATCCAGAAACAGCTGACTGTGTGACATTGCAGGAAAAAAAAGATGAAAAGACGAAGTCTTGGTGGAGTCTTCCTCGATATAGCCAAGGACTTTTAAAGCAGGTTTTCTGCTGCGTGTTGCTTATCGAGACTCTAAAAATAAGATACAAACATTCACCTACAGCAATGAAGCGTCGCGTCACAAGTAAATAAAAGCACTTTGAGTTAATAGGTGGCATTGAGCTGCTTCGATCCAGCTGAAATTGGCTTGTCTAAGGTTTAGAGGGTTTGGAGAAAGTCCTCCCCCAAGCCACGTGTTCATCAATTACAGTGTTTGTACAATAATTGTGCCATATTGATCTCTTTGCTGGCATCCCTAAGTGCTTTCTGATGCGGGACTGTCTCGCCCCCCCCCACACACACACTCACACACACACACCCAGTGTGATCTTCTCACTCTGCTACCGGACCGTTGCACTACATGCTGCTGCTGCTGCCCCCGCACCGGGTCGTGCCAGCTCTTTGCCATTTTTACTGGATATTTCAACTCGGTTGATGAGCATTTCAGCAAGCTACCACGGATTGAGTGGTGGTGACCCACAGCCCCCCCTACAGGCCCTGTTGGAACACAGCAAGCTGATATGCAGGAACTCCTTAATACTGTCTCCTCCAGGATCGACGACCACAACGCCCGGCTCATCGGGAGCAAAAACTGAAAAGAACCTTCAAAACGCAAATGTATTCAAAAAAGAGCTGCCACAATTTTATTTATTTTGTGAATTTTATTGTAATAATAAAACATTTTTGAGAGCCACATACATTGTTTTTGTTGTACTATTGTACTTACATTGTTTTTGTCAGTAACAGTACTCATTGTTCTTCACTGACATCCTCATTTTCTTCACTGCTGACATCATCGTCCATTTGTCGTCTGTCTTTCTCTGATGTCCGCCCACCCTGAGCCGAGGGTCTGTTGAGGTTTTCTTCTGGTAAAAGGGAGTTATTCCTCCCCCCTCTCACCGAGTGCTGCAGGATTGGGGGGGTTTATTGGGTCTTAATGCCAAAATTTCAGAGGGTGGTCAAGAAGACCCGCTGGATGATTGAGTGACGAGAAATTACTGTTTGTTATGAATTGGCGATATTGAACTGAATTGAATTGAATTGAAACAGTTGAGTAATTGAGTAATAATAAGAATAATTGAGTAAATAAATACATTTCAAATGTGCATGCCTGTAGTTACCTGCTTCCAAAGTGAAGTACATTTCTCCAACACCAGCATAGGCCTCTTTATTGTATACAGGTTTTCTTTTTACAAGCTTCAGTTTGACTTCAATCCTAAGTGATGGACTGCACTGTGACAACATCCTCTCAGCTCACAGTGCCCCCCCCACAACACACACACACACACATACAGAAGAATAACCTCGTAGAGAGAGATGCAGTAAACATTTTTTTTCAGTTGGTGATGTCGCCACAAGAAGAATCCAAACTGTTACGTAACGCGAAATGAAATAAACGGAAACTTAATGTACTGATGTGCTCATTTTAATGCGGTTATATTTATTGCATTGGGGTGATATCTGTACACATCAAGCCCCAGAGGCAGAGCTGGTGTTCTGTTCAATGACGAACACAGAGCCTCTTTTAAACATTCACACAATATGGCAGGAACAATTGTTAAATTTGATCTGCAAAATGCAAGAGCTACATACATCAAATTTTCTCAAGGCCCGGGGAGGCGACATCGTATCAGGAGTCGAGCTGCAGCTGAGATGACCGGTTAGTCTTACCGGAAATTAACGCTATTTGGTTAAACTGACATATTGATGGCATGAAAGAATACTGACAAAATATTTAGTTCATGAAAAATTACCATAGACAGTTATCCGGAAATGTTTAAACTATACTTCTGCTTGATGTGTGATGTCAAATAGCAACACACACACTCCTCCCCCCTCTACTATGTGTTTGTATGGGTGTTGATTGCAGTGAATGTGGCTTCTTATCCCCAGAAGATTATTTCCTCATGGTCTCATCGGCTTTAAGTATGTTTTACCTTTGCGTTTCCTGAGTTCCTCTCGTTGCCTCCACAAGCCAAGCGTGTGGCGACTCACTCGGTGGAAACACACACACACACACATCACGACGCCATTGACCCTTCACCACCTTTGCTGTATGCCCACTTTCCACCATCAAGATCCCAATATTCCTTCACCCTTCCACATCATGCTGCCTAATCTTCATACCAAGATATCTTTTTGATCACACTGTTGGAATTCATTGTGAATATACAGTATGCATATATGGGGGCGAGTGCGGTGTCTGCCCCTAGACCCCTCTCCTGTTCGGTGGCCCCCCTCCTCCTACGATCACAAATAAGGTCGCTCGTTGATATTGTTCAGTAACCCCCCCCCCCACAAGACCAACAAAGGAAAGGTCGCTCAAGATATCGCTCAGCACCCTGCCACCCCACACCCATCCCCCCACCCATCCAGGACCTTCTACTATTTCTGCCCCTGGGCCCTTTCTACACTTGTAGTGTGCACATATCACATATCAAATTTTCACTTCCCGATTGTCGTATGCAAAAAATGTCACGATAACGATATTGTCATGATATCAACAAAAATTCAAATAATGGTACAATCAATAAAAAATATTTTTTAACTTTATTTATTATTTTTTTCTCTTTTGGTAGATTAGTTACAATCAATATACCTGTATAAGGATCTATAAAGACAATATGAAAACAGTGCTCAAGAGGGAGATGAACCAGAGCAGAAGAAAACAGGGGCAGATGTAAAACACACACTGTTTTCAAGTGGCACAGGATTATTTACACGATATTTTCATATATGCATTTTTAACACAATATTGACATTTCATTTTCTAATAACACGATTATCCTCAATACCGGTATACAACAACATCCCTGCTGCATATATATGACACATCTTCAAACAGCAAAAAAGTGCAGAGTAAATTGAAATCAAGTAATCCAATATGGGGAAAATGTGAACCAAAAACATAAAAAGCCCTCTAACTTTAGCTCCCATTAAGCATAACGATAGGATTAAAGAGGCATGGAGTCCTTTAGTCCTCCAAACAGGTGCTGTGAAATGACGGCATGAGGGCATTAGCCTCAAACTCCCTCTGGAGAGGACAGACGTGACAGTCCAATATGGCTTCAGCCATCCCGGGGACACGCCTGCTCAAATGACCAAAAGCTTAGCCGCAGTCCTGACATTTTACGGGTCATTTTAACAAAAGTCCTCTGTTACCGAACACTTTCCAAGCAGCACAGCACCAAAATATGCTGGAGCTTCTGTAAGGCATTGTGCCCGAGGCTCAGGGCGTTTAGCAACCGAAGGCATTTACTGTTTTCTGCTGCCGCTTTCCATGTGAATTCTGAAGACATGAGAATATCAAAAGCAAAAAAATAGAAATTAATCGAAACAAACCACAGTGCTGAAAGCCGCTGCACCTGTGCCAAAAGGCCTCCGTTTAAAAATTGTTTCGAAGCATCCTCTGACCTTGGCGGGGAGGACTGGATTAAGACAGATGGATCAACACGCCAGGACCACACAGTTAAAAATAAGGCCAAACACACCCGTTGGAGTGCCTGCCATATTTTTCAAATAAATATGTCATTTTTAGTCCCTGATTTTCCATGGCAGCAGATTTGTCTCTCAGTCTTTTATCCTGCGAGGTGAAAATTACACATTAGTATTCAAGCGGTTCCCGCAAATCTCCCGCTCACACACAAGGAATGATCGAATGATCCGCAAAGCATATTTTAAAATCACCTACTCAGCATCTTACTTATCTGCTCCGCCACCTGGTAGGTGTCAGAAAGCGAGGTGTTGGGGAGGGGAGGAGGAGAGACGAAGAGGAAGAAAGGCCATGGTCTTCAGATTTGAAAAAAAATTTAAAAAGTAAGGAATGGACAGCAGTGGATGAATTTTCAACAGTGTATTATGAAGACATATCTCCTCTTTTTCCATTCATGTCCCACATGCACTGACACACGGCTCTCTCCACACTCTCCTCCCAGGCGTTATCTCTCACCCTTTATTACTCTCATACAAAGCGTTCGGCACAGAGCCGTGCAGATGTTCCCTCTCCCACAGGCGTCCCCAACACACTTTCACATTACAGCACACACGCCTTATTATCATGGCGGCTGTAATTGAATTAAGGACCCGCTTAAATGGGCTATATTTGCAGAAATAGGCAGAATCAGAACTAAAATCATCTTCATTGTTGAATCATCAGACTGTGGTTTTGATGCCATTTGCCCCTAATGTGGGCAAAAAAAGGTTATTCACAGCTATTAATCACTGTGGATTCCTCCTTTACAGCTCATAATTTAGAAAAGTGGAAGAAAAAAAAACCCTTTCAGAGATATGTTAATGTATCAGTAATGCTCCTTAGCCTGCTTGAAATGGGGGAGAAAAATCCAAACATGCTCTTGAAAGGTATACCGTTTTTTTTATTTTCTCAGGCAAACCCATTGTAATGTCATTTAAATCAGTCAACATGTAATTGTGGATCTTAATGTGCTACAGCAGGATTCTTAATTTGCGTAATGAAAAATGCGGAGTGGTTTTCCCCATATTGCTTTCTCAGCAATGGTTGCTAATGAGGGCAGCAGGGGCCTTCCTGTTTATCAATTTAGGTCGTGTTTTTTTCCTCTTTAATTTCCATCAGCGTGAATGGGGATGAGGAGAGGATGCCGAGACTGAAGTATTTATTACATCTTCATTATTACCTGATGGTCAGTGGGACACTCTGGCAGAAGTGACCGCTCCCTGTGTAATTTAATCTTAAACCCCTCTGGCATGCTTTGCTCTTATGATTCCATTTCATGGGCAGTCTTTACTCTGTGGCATTGACTAATGGATAGCCTTTGCCTCTCTGCAAAGTGTAGGCTGCTGTATGATGTGCTTCACCAGGCCTAGAAATGAGAAAGGTAAAGAACTCACAAAGGGGGGCCCTGTGAAATCAGACTCAATGAGCCCCGTCTACAGGCCCCTGGACTGGATCTGAGAGCATTTGAATGCTGCCTCGCCAGCACAAATTGGCCCTGTTTGTTTGTGTTGTTTGATACGTGAAGAGCTGCTATCCACAGCAAGCAGCGGCTTTTGATTCATGTCAGTGCCAGCGCACCTGCTGAAGGCTGAGATTTTGTAGCCCTCGTGCCTATCCCCGGGTTGATTGAAGCTCAGTCCAGATCCAGTGGCTACTCCGCAAAAGCCCGGCTTCATGGGCAATATTTGTTTTTGTCTGCTAAGAAATTGTAATCATGGGATAGAATCTCGGTTGACTTGACCTTCCACACCCTTTTTAATAGAGGAAAGACAGCCTGGTGGCTGTGATGCCTTGTTGCTGCTATTCCATTTGTAGCTACAACATTGCCCCCTAATGTCTTTTTTTGGTGCCTTTCCCTGGGCCCCCTCTGGGCCCCGTGTCAGAGGACAATGCTGCATCGCAATATAGTGCTGTAATTTAGTACCACCTGCTCCCAGCAAATTGACCACAGATGCACCTCAACTGTATTACTCTGTCACACTTTATTTGAGCTGCGGCGTCACACAAACACACACATGGCCTGTTTCAAAACCAAAGGATGATATGCAGATGAAAGGCAAATGTCAATTGGGTACACCGGTATATTGTTTTATGTTAGAAATATTGAAGACGAGTGCAATGTAAAATCATTTTATGCTCTCCTATTATGGTTTGTTTTTTAATTATTTCGGCGCGTTTCATTTTCTAAATTATTATAATTATTGATTATTATATATTATCATTATCAATTTATATAAAATTCCTGGGGACGTTTTTTGTCCAAGCATTGTTTTTGTTTTTTTACATTTACAGGGTCAAAATCCCTAAAAAATATTTGATATTTGGTCTTTTAGGCTGAAGCTGATTAACAAGACTGACGCATTTAAAAATATTAGTATATGATATTATACAGCAGTCTTTTTTTTTTTTAAAAGAGACACATTTTGTCCCGAGGAACTAATAAGAGTTTGCTATAAAATCTGTCACTGCTGAAAAAACAAGAATGCCTCAAATTCAATGTTGCTGAGGATCATTGGCCCATCTGAGGCTCTAATAGTAACAATAATAATAATAATAATAAGAAGAAGAATGATCGTAATAATAACAATAAGATGAAGAAGAAGAAGGAGCATGATAATAATAATAATAATAATTAAATCCTCCTTAAATTGCATTTTATGGAAATGATTTGAGTTTTTGTATCTTTTTTTCCAATTAAGATACTGGCGAGTTAAGTAGACAAACTGTCATTAAGAGGGTTTAAATCCCCTCAACATAATTATTATTTGATAGATAGCCCTTTTTCAGGCTGAAATTGATTTAAAAAAAAGATTGACTAATTTAAAGTGTAAAAAAAGAATATTTGTTATCTTTGCAGCAGTTTTTGGGGAGGGGGCGGACCAAGGAACTCTTGGGGGTTAAGCGTGAAGGTAACCGGAAATGATGAATCGGACCCAGACCTGCTTCCGCCCGCGTTGCGGTGTGAGCGCAGGCTGCGAGGCGGGTGTTTATGAGCCTGGCGCGCCCTCTGGTGGCCGGAAGTCGACCTCCTATTATTTTTGACGTTTCCGTCTCTGCTTACAGGAGCGAATTCTTGGAAGCTAAAAGGGAGAACGGACACAAATCGACCCGTATCGACACGACGCGACCGAACCACGCCGCAGAGGACGATGGGTGAGTTGTCCGGCGGAACCAACGTGTGAACGCGCTTTCGGGGACGTTAAAACACGGCGCGCTGCCGTCGGGACGAACGATTCCGAACGCGCCGCTGTCAGACGTGTAAGCTAGTTAGCTGGTAGCTGCGTTAGCTAGGTCGCTAGCTTTGCTACGTAGCAGCGCCGCCACTCGCTCCTTCACGGACGTTTAATCCGCTTTGCGTTAAAGCGCCGCCGGAGGGTTCGAGCAGCGGCGCGTCTTTGAGGGCCGTGCGGTTCGAAACGCGTCCCGGCGAGGCTCCACCACGCGCTCCGGCGGTTAGCCGCCGCCGGATGCTAACAGCCACGGCGCGGGGGTCCTCTGACAGCGGGCGGGGGTCCTCACATGGGGGCTGCGGCTTGAGTCCTGCACGTTTTTCACTGTCGTAGTGAAGGTTGGCTCGATGTTTATTTATCTATTGTTTTGTTTACATCGAGTAGGATTGATGTCAAAGGTTATTCAGCCACGCAGTCTCCAACACGTTTCCAGTATGTGGCGCATCAGACCTCAGACCTGCGACACAGCATGTACACAATGCTCACATTAGACACAATCCCTGTGAGAGCATTTGATGAGCAGTATCATCATCATTATTATTATTATTATTATTATTAGTGCCCCATGCAGTGCAGGAAGGCTCTGTAAAAACCCCAGGGTCATATAATGTTATTGTTGTTATTATTATTATTATTATTAGTGCCCCATGCAGTGCGGGGAGGCCCTGTAAAAACCTCAGGGTCATATAATGTTGTTGTTGTTATGATTGTTATTTATCTGACTGCCTGAAGATGCTCAGAAAGTAGTGACATTCCCCAGGATTTTTGTCGGGCCCTGAGGAGAAAATTCTGTTGTCTCAGAAGATGGAAGGAAAACGAGTGTCAATTCGGAAAAAGCCCCAAACATTTTCATCACGCTGTCATTCCATTTCTATGCCATGTAAATAAACTAATATTGGGACCAAAGTGGCTTAAAATCTTTCAAGAGGCTTCAAGAGGGCCTTTGCTAAAAGACTTTCTATATACAACTCCTAGCCGTGTGGATTCTGGGAGGGTAATACTTACGTAATTGTTGGAAGATATGTGATAGGGGATAGAGAAGGTATTCAGAACACCAGACAGCGCCACAAATACCCATTAAGATGCATATTAAAAATATCAACACCTCTTTGAAAGAGACCCTGCAGGTCAAGAGCCAAAAACAATTATCAGTCACTTGGAAAGCATCTTGCTCCATTTTGTCATGAACTTGTCAAGTTGCACAAGAAAACCACTTCTGACCACAACCTTCTTTCATTTTCATTTTTCTAACTTAACACGAGTCTTGACTGGTCCACAGGGTCGTTAGTTCTGGTATTGGACCAAATTCATATCATTTTCCGACAGGAGCCGAAATTGGATTTCTCAAAAACATGTTTACTGATTCACCCCCATCATCGTGTTTTCTTTTGGGGTTTTTTTTTTGCTAAAGTCCCGCCCATGAGATGCCAGTAGGCATGTGCTCCCAGTGGGCTATTTCTGTGCCATCCATCCCTAAACAGCAAAAAGCCATTGCAGTTCACATACAGCAGCTAATAAAACAACCACAGCACAGACAGAGGAGTTTTTAGCCGCAACCTGCTGTTGTGTCGTCCACGCCTGTGGCTTTACCATCTGGTCACATTACACACATGCATAAGCTTTTTCATCAGGCTGGATGTGTTGATGCCCTCAAACCCAAGTGTGACCTCAATTTGCAGCATTTGTTTCAATATTTAACCTCAAAACCCCCCACGGTTAGGGTGGTGCTTTTGGCACAGTAGGTTGAACCACTCTGGTGGCAGGTTTCAATGTTGTTCCCATCTCTCTTTTTCTCCCTTGTTGCCCAGGGCAACTCTGGGATCTGCCCAGTGCCCTGTTCTGGTGGCATGACTGCACAAATGCTGAGAATGGGTAGTCTGTCGCGCGTGGGCATCAGTTTATGCTAGCTCTGCGATTTAATTCGACTGAATAAATACGTTTGTTTTGCCTGCCAGGTGACTGCTTGATGAATAGTTTAGCTGTGTGTGTTTGCATGCATGTGTGTGTATTTATAGCCCATGTTGCCCACTCTCCACCAGCTTGTTTATTTGTAGCCTTTTATATAGACCTGTGCACTGTTGCTTCATCATAATAAACTATTATTAGAGATAAAAGGGGAAACTAAAGCAAACTTTGTCTGCCACATGATCCATTACTTTTCGTGCCCACACAATTCTACATTGATGATACTCAACATTGATTCCTACTTGTACATTTTGTCAAAATGTTCGCTTGTCTTTGTTGCCCATCAGAGCCATCAGCAAGTCCAGCGAAGGATAACTACAGGATGAACCGCTACAAGAACAAAGCACTGAACCCCGATGAGATGAGGCGCAGACGGGAGGAGGAAGGCTTACAACTCAGGAAACAAAAACGAGAACAACAGGTGCCAGACTTGTCATTTATACTTAAGTTTTTTGACTTTGTAAAAAGAATAGTCCGGTGCAACTTCATCAATTTTATATTCCAGCTTTTCAAAAGGCGGAACGTGGACATCCTCACTGAAGAAGAAGTAATGTTCGAGAGCCCGCTGGTCGACTCGCACCACAGTTCTCCAGTCACGGTAAGTGTCCATTTCCCTAATACATTTCCCACAGAAGGCATATTCTGGGCTGCATTGCAGTTGCTAGATATTGTTTTCTAGCTTTTTGGCGAGGAGTGGCTGATTCTGTGCTGAGTGCATATGAATTCTTTTCAGGAAGGAGTCATAACCAGAGACATGGTCGAGATGCTGTTCTCAGAAGACCCGGAGCTCCAACTCACCACGACACAAAAGTTTAGAAAGCTACTCTCCAAAGGTAATTATTGTGACTCCAATGAAGAGGTCATGATATCACCGTAGGTCACACAAATGTATTGCAATCTTACTTGAAATGTGTTGCTTTTCAGAGCCTAATCCACCCATCGATGAAGTCATAAATATGCCTGGAGTGGTGGATAGATTTGTGGAGTTCCTAAAGAAGAGTGTCAACTGCACCCTACAGGTCCATATGAAAAACGTTGCTTCTACAGCTAGAACAGACTCTCAATCAGACTATTGTGTAAAGTCTTGATTAATGGCATAGATAGAATTTCTGTTTCACAGTGTTTGCTTTTTGCTGCTCTTATCTTCAAAGTCTGAAAAGCTCGAAAGTTTGAGATGAATAGATTCCTTCTTTGTTGGGGGATGAACGAATATGTATCTGAAAATGATCTGACAGTTTCCCAGCACAAGTCTGTGGCTGAAAGCTAACTAAGTGCCTCCTTTTGTGCTCTATAGTTTGAAGCCGCTTGGGCGCTGACCAACATTGCATCAGGCACATCCTTGCAGACAAAGACGGTGATTGCGGCCGGAGCAGTGCCCATCTTTATTGAACTACTAAACTCTGACTTTGAGGACGTCCAGGAACAGGTAACATACTGTGGTGCCACTAAATAAAGAATCAATCTGTCAAGCACAATTGAAAACCTTTGCTTTTAATCGGCTTATATAACACATCCTTATCTCTGATGCTTCACTGGAAAGAGAAATTAATGGTAATGTCAAATGGTGGCAGACTTATCAGTGAGTGGTGGTCGGGTCCTCCAACTGTTTGTTCCCATGGATGCGGCAGGCGGAGCCACTCTTTCTTTCATGTTCAAAGCCCAAATAATCCCAACTCGGTGATGTTGTGTTTGTATTTTTTCCAATGACCTTTTCCATGATTTCGCTTGCAGGAGGCAGTGCGTGTAGAGTGGGACCTCCCATCTGCATGAATACATTGGCAATCGCCACTTTCTTGACCACCCAGCCAGTTGGGAAATTCATTTGTAGAGCCCTTTGCCTCCTGCTAATCAATGCAATTTCTGTTTTCTTTTGTGTTTTTTCTTTATTCTTTGTAGGCTGTGTGGGCCTTGGGTAACATAGCTGGGGATAGTGCCGTGTGCAGAGACTATGTGCTGAGCTGCAATATCCTTCCACCACTATTGATGTAAATATTGTTCAAATCTGTAGAATATTTACAAATTCCTGGTTCTAGCTCATCCACCTTTAACATATTTTTTTGTCATCTCAGGCTGCTGACCAAATCCACTAGATTGACCATGACCAGGAACGCTGTGTGGGCTCTTTCGAATCTCTGCAGAGGAAAAAGCCCTCCGCCTGCTTTTGAAACGGTACAATTTTAGGAGGAAGTCAACAATGATAAAAAACAAACCTTGCTTTAACTTAGTGTGACAGTAAGTCTGTATCCACAATAGCAGGAACATGCAGTGGAAGTTAAAATACATAATTTGTTGTAGGGCTGTCACAATATCAGATTTTCACTTCACGATTATCGTTTGCAAAAAATGTCACGATAACAATATTATCACGATATCAACAACAATTCAAATAATAATGGTACAATCAATGAAGTAGATCTTTTTTTCTCTTGGCAGATTGATTAAAATAAAAAAACCTGTCTACGGTGGTATTAAGACAAAATGAAAACAGTGCTACAGGAGGGAGACGAAGCAGATAGGAAGAAAATAGGGTCAGATATAAAACCTGACACACAGTTTTAGACTGGCACCGGATCATTTGCACAATTTTATCATATGCCCATTTAACACAATATTTAAAGTTCATTTTTTAATACCACAATTATTGTCAATACCAGTATATTACAACAGCCCTAATTTGTTCATTCACATTCATCTAAACACGTACTGTTCTGTGACAGTTAAAAGGTCTTGCAAATCCACAGGATTTTCCAGCAACCGATTTAGAAAACATGAGGGTCAGCAAACATAACGACGTATGATGTATATTCAGTGTGGCGTGTGTTTAACCGATTTCTCAAGTGGTGATGTCCTGCCCCTGACACCCCCCCGCCTCCCCGTCTGAGGCTCTGGTCTTAAAGCAGCAAGTTGCTTCTGGTCACAGATGTACGTCGAATCTGTGCTTCTAGGTGTCACCCTGTCTGCCAGTGCTGTCCAGGCTTTTATTCAGCAGTGACCCAGACTTGCTGGCAGATGCCTGCTGGGCCCTGTCCTACCTCTCAGACGGCCCTAATGACAAGATCCAGGCTGTCATCGACTCGGGTGTCTGCAGACGCCTTGTCGAGCTACTCATGTAAGTCCAGACTTGGTTTTGTACCTGTGTCTGTAAGGAAAAAAACCCCTCCAAAGTCCCTCTGTATTAACTCTCCTCCCCACGCAGGCACACGGACTATAAGGTGGCCTCTCCTGCTTTGAGAGCTGTGGGAAACATTGTCACAGGGGATGACATCCAGACACAGGTGAGAGCCTATTAAATTGAGTTGCGTTTCATATGATAAGAAAATTACAAACACTTTCGCAACCCATTCAGTATGCTTCAAATTTTTAAGTGTGCACTCTCGCATAGAAGAAACAGCAGACCAGCTTTACTTGGGTTGTCAGACAGAGGACCCCTATTCAGAGCACACATTATTCATAAGGTGACATCTGATTTAACTAATAATAATGTTATTTTAGGTGGTGTTGAACTGCTCGGCCCTGCCCTGTCTGCTTCACCTGCTCAGCAGTGCAAAAGAGTCCATTCGCAAAGAAGCTTGCTGGACCATCTCCAACATTACTGCAGGAAACCGAGCACAGATACAGGTGATGCACAAGCTCCTCATTCAAAGTAGAGCAGTATCCTGATTTGCTTGTTTTTGTTTTTTTCCCCAGTGCTGTTGATTGACCTCATACCTAGAAACTGGGCTTACATTTATGCTGTATCTTTTGAAGGAAGGATATAAAGTAAGAGAGGAGAAGTAGGTTAAATAGAGGTGTGCACATGTTGTTTTAAAAGAAAAGCACCATCATTCTAACCTGAAGAAAGTCGCCTATTAGAGGCAGGAGACATGTTTAAGGTTTGCTGCTGTCTTATAGTTAATGATGACATCAAAAGTTCTCTTTTATAACTTTTAGTGGCTGATTGCCGTACACCCCTAATTACAGAAAGTGTCGAGTTGTGTTTGGGCCGGAAGCTCTCCATCTGCAGTGAGTGCCACACTGCTAAATTAGAACCCCGAGCTAAAGTACCCACCAGTAACAGGTCCCACAGCTCTCTAGTGCTGTTCTCCAGTGCTGTGGATTGGGACCGCAACACACAGAGGAAGCACTTGCTTTCACTCCGCAGCGTGGCTTTAGGCAACATGCAAAACTCTTTTCTTTGCACTGGTCAGCTTCTAGTTTCATGGCTGTTCTGCTGTCAGACTCTTTGGTACATGTGTCGTAAATACTAAAGGCGTTTTGAGAACACGCCTCCTAATGTCATATCTTCCTCTGCCTTACAGACTGTGATTGACGCCAACATCTTCCCAGTGCTGATTGACATTCTGCAGAAAGCCGAATTCAGGACCAGGAAAGAGGCGGCCTGGGCTATCACCAACGCCACCTCTGGCGGAACACCAGAACAGATCAGGTCAGAGATCTAACAATATCTATCATATTCAAGTTAATTTCCTCATCTGATGGCAAAACTGAGGACGTCTGTAGCACATTTGCTGAACTAGATTAAAGTGAGGGTGGATGATGTAAAGCACCACAATTCTGATATTCAACTTTATAAAAAATTGAATGGTCCATAAAATTAGATATACAAAAAGGGCAAAAATCTTAAGGTGCACAAAAGTGATAAACAAGAGAAAACTGAACACAAATATTTCACAATTGATTTCTTTGTCTCCTCTCCTAATGCTGATGCTGCTTTTGAAATGGTATCATTATAGGAGGAAGTCAACAATAATAAAAACAAACCTTGCTCTGACCTTGCTTGGCTTTCTTAAAATGAAATAAACCAAGATGGAACCAGCGATCTCGAATTGTGTTGTTGATATTTTAGAATTTAAGATGTCCTCGGAAAGCCTGCCAGGTTTTATGAGCTGACTTTATGTTGCTGTGCAGATATCTGGTGAACTTGGGCTGCATCAAGCCTCTCTGCGATCTGCTCACGGTGATGGACTCCAAGATCGTTCAGGTTGCTCTCAACGGGCTGGAGAATATTCTGCGGCTGGGCGAGCAGGAAGCTAAGCAGGAGAACAACGGGACCGGAGTGAACCCATACTGCAGTCTCATTGAAGAAGCCTACGGTACCACGGAGAAAGAAAGACACACACACACACACACACACTGCATGATAAATGTATGAAAATGTAACTGATTCATTTCTGAAAATAATCATTTACAGAAACTTAACATGTATAACATCTTTGACTCTGAATTATTACTATTATTACTTTACTCAGAATTTTTCTAATTTACTTACTTAAAAAAATGTAATGATAGCACTGTAGTATATAATTTTAACTCCCAATTTCGTATGAATGGTTTTGAGTTCACTTTTGTTTTTTTGCTTGTCCCCATCTATGGCTGTACGTAACAGTTCATAAATCACAACATAACACTGATCGTCATTACACGCTGATCTACTTTGGGGCGGCTCAACGCGGCTTAACGATTTTAAAGTCATGATTATTTTTGGTCACTAATGAAATCCTGATGATTACTCTCTTTCATCTATTGAACTACAAAAAATGTTGAATGATTGGAGGTGTTGAAGTTAATAGTTGACTGTGGTGTGTATAAGTATTTAAAATCAAATTATACAGTAAAATCAAAGTTTTTATCAACTCGTAAAGAAAATCACATTAGATCCTCCACAGTTTATTCATGGCAGGGGCCGATTGACGCCGTGCTGATCCAACTTGAGTGACAAAGAAGCGGAAAAGGTCATGTTTGATCCTTCACACACAGTCAGGCCGTCTTTCAGATGCATGGCAGCAGACTCGGAGACAGTTTATCCACAAGCCAACAGCCGTCAGCGGATGAAATCCACACAGGAAGATGACAACTTTTTTGCAGAATAACAGCTCTTTCTCTTCTGTGGTGTAGCTGAAGTTGAAAGATACCACTGACGAGTGATGGAGCGTTTTTGAGAGTGAGAGGGGGCAACACCTTGTAGAGGAGAGCTCGATCTGTTACACAAGACAAAAGGAGAGCCTCATTGTGAAACAAAATGCTAAATAATCATTCCATCTCCATAACATAGTTTTCATAATCGTCATAGACATATTAAATGTGATTGTAATTGGAAATACAATAAATTGCCCAGCCCTAATCTGATGTCTGTTCTCTATCCTCCAGGTCTGGACAAGATCGAGTTTCTCCAGAGCCACGACAACCAGGAGATCTACCAGAAGGCCTTTGACCTCATCGAGCATTACTTCTGCGTGGAGGATGAGGACAGCAGTTTGGCCCCTCAGGTGGATGCAGCCAACCAGCAGTTCCTTTTCCCTCAGCAGGAGGCCCCCATGGAGGGATTCCAGCTATAAGGGAGCCCC
>CAESWR010000606.1:234243-248228 GCA_903171835.1 Mullus surmuletus | reverse complement strand
GTCGCTAATGGATTTTTACTGCGACCAATCACTCTAATTGATTTTGCGAGACTTGGGAACATCGGAATGCGTGTCAGCGGGCCGCCTTGGTAATCATCCTCTCGATTCGCATGTAAGTTCATGCATGCTTTGCTGACGTACCGAAAATCCGTGCAAAGGGAGCAGCTTCTGCATGCCGGACCACAGCATACAAGTATAAAAACTTGATTATAATGTTGACAGGACAGCCATCTGAGTGTTTGCAAAAGTCAAGCAAACATCTCATAATCTGCAAAACACATTATAACATTTCAATGTGTCACCCATGTGACTATTAATGGGATTATGCTATCAGTACAAGCATTTCACAGTTGTTTTATCCCTCAGATGAGGTATGAGGACAAGTATGATCAAATAAGCAGATTCCAGTCGTTGCTTGTACAGTATGTGTGTGCCTCCAACCATTTTCAGACCCCTTGAAAGGGTGTATTTAAGGTCAGGGCCATGGTTTTAGGATAAAGAACTGTCTTGAGGTTTGGCTCAGGGAAACGTGTGATATGTCTACGAACGTCCTCACTAAGAGAGCAGTACCAGCTGCTGTGTGCGTAAAAATAATGTAATTTCAAAACCAGCATTCCTGTTGAGCCATAAAAACCTTATCTGTTCATTCACATAGTAACTATCACAACAACAGTTGTGCGGGCTGAAAGAATCTGCGACCGTTCCGTGTGGTCGCTGCTTAACAAAGTGGATTAAAATGAAAGTACTTTACAGCACACAATCCACACTGCAAACTGAAAGACATCAACACACCAAATCAATTTACCAAGTTATAAGACACAAACTAGGAGGAACAAACAAAAAAATGACACAAAATGAAAAATGTAAGACAACCGTTTCAACCCTTATCGAGTCAGGCAGATTATCCCAAAGCGTGTAGTGGAGACCCGAGAGCAAAGGCCTTATCACCTTTGTGTCTCGGCTCGGACCAAGCAACACCACAGAATGTCACGGCGCGATAACTCTTGTGATCTCAAGGAAGTAAAGCATGTCAGATCAAACATCAGTCATGACCTCGACCGAGGTAAATTGGAGGTACAGTTCTGGTCGTGCCGGATTTGGAGAGGTGATGCCATTAAAAAGGATTGTGGGTTGGATGGGGAATCGGCGTGGCCATATTTGGAAAAATCTGAGTTAGTTGAGCATATTTTCCATTAATAGGAGGAGCAAGTGAAGAAGGAATGATTGTGAATTTGTTGGCCAGACTGAAGGTTTCTATAACACTACTGATCAGGCCATAGTGTAGAATATAGTTCTGTAGATTGGTTTTGGTCTATATTGGTCTCAAAACCACTTTTCAAAGGTCTTGCTCTTGTCTTGGACTCAAAGGGTTTTGACTTGAGTGATTTATTTAATTATTTTTTTAATTGCTTTCCACAACCAACAACCAAACTTCCAATCATGGGTAGTCTGATTATTTCCAATGACTGGATAAAAACATAAAAAACAAAACTCATATTCAATGTGTCTGGCGCTCACAGGTATAGATAGATTATTACATCTTGCTTTTATCACCTCTTCACTACAAAACGGCTACTCTCTATATAGGGAGTAGGGAGTGATTTCGGACACAGCCTTGGTCTTGTCTTGGACTGAGTGGACTCGGAATTCTTTATACAGAGCGGTGGGGGCCACCACTGCCAGGCTTTTAGACTGTGCCTGCCGTGGAAAACAAGCAATCACTTGCAATCATTGGTAGATTGATCATTCCCCCAAGTTGCAGCCTTTGCCTTCTTATTAAATGTCTTTATCTGACTTCAGTCAACTTAGAGGCCACATTCACCGGACTATTCCACATCTGATTTTGTTGTATAAATAAAAATGCCTCAAATGCTTGAAGAAAAAGTGTGGATATAACTGTCTAAGCATTAAGCAAGACGTACTAAATAAACAACAAACACCTGAATTGATTTGTAAATAAAAACAATGCAGTGGCTATTTTGTTTCTGTCAAAGTGTGTTCTGTGTAGCTGTCTTGGTCTTGTCTCGGCCTTGACCTTCGAATGTCTTGGCTTTGGTGCCCTGTAGTCAGTAAAATGTTGGACTCGGTTGGTGCAGTCTTGACTACAGCACTAGAAAAATAATTTAGTGCAAAACATCCGAGGACATATATTGGCTAAATTGACGATTTATACCTTGACTTGGGATTTCAGAGGATTTGCGTGCGGTTTTTCCTCTGTCTGCACAGCTGCAAGCTCGTTTGCATCCAGGTGTGGTCGGACATCACTGCTGTGCGCGGAAATTGTGCGCTTACATGAGGTTTCCTGGTTTCCGTCACTCCTTTGGCAGTGGCTGTGGCTTTGCCCTTGCTCTGCTCGCTTCATAGCAGTCACAGCCAAAGGACGACCTTTTCTCACACACATATCATGCTGTATCTATCCAACCGGCCTTGTAAATGTCATAATAATGTGTCCACTGTGCGGTGTGGAATGCCTGGCACGCTGGCACTCCCATCTCCTCAAGCCATCTTCTCCTGTGAATGGGCTTCTTCAGCCCGCCTGAGGTAACTCGGTCCTGAAGGGGGGGGCGACAGGGAGGGGGAGGGGGGGTTGCATTGCTAACTTTTGCAGATGGAACAACGTCAAGTGGTTCTTTCTTCTGCTTCCATGAAAAGCTGCGTCCGTGTGTGATGTTAATGACGGCGGCGTGGAGGTCCGTGATGAGGGGCCCCGCTCGTGTGTTCGCACATGTGCATCTGTGTGTTATGTGCATATAAGGGAAGCATTGTCATGGGACCACTGAGCGTCAGGGGGTGAAAGGCACAGAGAAGCAATTCCTTCACACATAGACACACATTATGCACTCGTACACACACACACACATAGCAAGGGGGGCATCAGCTGTGACAGAGTTCACTTCATATAGATGTACTGTGGGTTGGAATGCATGGTGGAGGAGAATGATGAAGGGGGGTTGGTTAGTTGGTTCTTCTCCATATGATGGAGCTGAGGCCTGAGACAGAAAGAAAGACGTTTGATCGCTTGAAATACACGGAAAATGCGACAGCCGAGTATCAGTACCCTGGGTGAGGGATGTGTTCAGACCATGTAAAACATTTTTTTAAATCCAGTTAAAAAAAACCCAGCACGCACAGTAGCACATTTGTATCACTGGGAATTGACGATAGGATCAGACCAAAGAAGATGCAGTTAACCTCAATGCTGCAAAAATGAATGCCAATAGCTAGCACAAACCAGTGCAAAATCAGATGCCAGAAATCTCCGCAAAAGAACAATAATGCCCTCAGTATTACGTTCTTGGCATGGTGAAAAAAGGCTGATCAAGAAAAATGGCTTGATTGTAGCTGGTTGTAACTGTAGGCTATGGTACCAGGGCCAATTCAGGCTGCTGCTCTCTATTTTATACAACAAATTTAACATCAATAAATGATGAATCCAATGTACCTTGACATACATATCTATCATACTACAGCTTAAGTAACTGACCGATCATCCCAGTGATAGACAACAATGTAAAACTCTTGTCCGGGGCAGTTTATGGACAACAGACGAGCAACGAGGAGGTGTGAGATGATAGATTAAGGTCGAGCACGGAGCGAACTAGTGAAGGAAGAAGAAGGCCAAATGCCATATATCAAAAATATGACCGTGCAATCAATGTGTTGTGTTTTCCAGGTGCAAACATGGAGAACTGTAGCGTGAATTGCAGCCAAGTGACGGCTCTCGGTGAATCCTGGAGAAGAAGCCCAGAGATTTCCCCCCTCTCCAAAGGAAAACACCTACTTGTACCGGTACTTTCCAGGGGAGGGGCCAGAGAAAGTGAAACTTAAAGATTGTTTTAGTTTCCATTAGCCAAAGGGCATTTGTCAGAAGCACTGGAATCACAATTGAACATTTAAATACACTGTATTCTAATGTAGTACAGTTCAGTGTGACGTATTACTCTTAGTCCAGGTCTCAACCCCTAACAGTTCCTGCGGATGTTTTTGGTCTAGACCACTTTTTATTCTTGAGCCAATTTGACTGCGGAAAAATAAGAATGTCTCAAATTCAATATTGCTGCTAATCATTGACCCTCTGAGGCTCTAATGATAATGATAATAATTATAATTAAACCCTCCTTGAATTGCATGTTATGGAAATTATTCGAGTTTTTGTCTTTTTTTCAATTAAAATACTGGTCGTGCTAAAGTTGATTAAAAAAAATAAATATATATATATGAGTATATATATGTATATATATATATTTTTTTTTATAACACAAATTTTCAGGGAGGGGACGTTTTTCTTCCTGAGGGACAATAGAGATAGTTTTTTCAAGGAACAAACACCCTTCACTGTGGTGCTAATAGAGGATGCAAGCAGCAATCTGCATTAAAGGTTGTATTTTAGAACCAAAAAAAGGCCAATGAATCCATAAAAGCTTCAAATGAATGCAGTGTCTCATACGGTTTCAACTCAAAGTGGCGACACCAACAACCGTGTAAGGGATCTCCTTGGGAATTAGGGATCTCCTTGGGAATCTAATTGAGCCAATAACTCCCTTTAACTTCTCTCCTGCCTGCTCTCACCTCATCACACCCCGGCCCCCGGCTGTACCACAAATTCTTCCCGACCTTTGACCTGGCGCCCTCGCAGCCTTTTGATCGCAAACTGGGGGTCCTTGCCCGAGGCGCGTCATGCATCCCTGGCATTGCTGAGAATTTTTTGCTTTTGGTGTAGGAATGGAATGCTGACTTCATCGTTGGGTGACTCTCACCTGCCCTTTGATCCTGCAGTGGCAGTCATAATTTATTTCCACGTCAGTCCATCACACAGCGACGTCTTGTAACACAACACAAAATCTTTGAAATTCAGAATGCGAATCACAATTTACCTTATTGATCCCTGAAGGAAAATTCTTGTGTTGCAAACAACAACCAAGCAACGTAATATACAGAGAACTTAGAAGTGCAAAAATATTAGAGAAAAAGAAAAAGAAATACTAAAATTAAATTAAATTAAACATATATACAAAAAAGGGATCTAATAATATTGTTGTTATTGTCTTTGTGAATGTTGGGCACTGCCACCCTATGTATTAGTATCACAAGTCGGCCTGAGGCTGCACAAAGTAGCACTGGGCTGGAAAAGAAAGTAAAAGGGGTGACAGCGAGACAAAAAGGATTACAGGCATTGAATTATTGACGAGAGTGTGCACTGAGAGTTCATGAAAATTTCCTTCTTTGAACTATTCATGGAAACTACAAACAGGCAATGCCACAATTGGAGAACTGAGTCACTTTAGTAAACCAAGCAGAGTTTCCCCTGGATTATAATCAGCCGTTTATTCAAAAGCACCCTTATTCCGGTCAATATCTCTTCAGTGTTCACTCATTCGCGTAAGCACTGATTCCCGGACTTCGCAGAGGCACAATACGAAGCATATGGCCGTGTGTTTGAGCCAACAGATGTCCCCGCTGTACAAATAGAGCGCAGAAGAAAAAAAATAATCACGACTTTGAGCTGCCACAGTAGCGTGGGGGTCAAGAAGGTCACGGTTGGGGGGCAAACAACAACCGCTCAAGGAGGTGGGGAGGTGCTATGTTGTGGTACCCCAGACTCATTAAAAATCGGGTTAGTAGGTCACATGACCGCCTTGTTTTGAATGACACACACATACACACACACACAAACACTGCAAATGCAAATGGTGTTTGTATGAGTTGATGAATACTTTTGTTTTTTGTTACACTTGAGAGTCACTAAACAGCATTGTGAAATGTTTGGTACTTTCCATTCACATCTGAATAAAGCCGAGTACAAATTTTACTTTCGGTTTATGTCCACTTCATTCTCCACCTCTCACTGATTTATGGTCATAGAGGGAGAATCACAGGGGAATCCCGGTGAAGAGTTCCTGCGAGTGGGTGTTTGCGAGAGAGTACAGCGCAGCACAAGGTGTGTAGTGGATGGAATTTTTGCTGGTGGAGTGTGCTTAAATGCTGCGAGGTAGTTTGAGGTCATGCGATTGCTCGCAATATTTGTTAGATTAGGGTTGTAGATCTTGATTTTGAAAACAGGAACCCACATTTACGGGAAACATGGTACATTTGACCCACAATAAATGTGAGAAGCCCAACAAAGAAACAGCAAGTCTGCTTCCCGGTCCGTTGTTGAGTAACACACACACTCACACATGCCTGGCACATGCAGCACTGGAAATGGTGTCAGCCCAGTATAAATCCCTTTTGACACATGAGCATGCCACTGACCTTATTACCATGACAACAGTTTCTATAGTGTAATAACATTGTGGCAGTGCTGACACCATATGCCACAACAACAGGAACACTTATATTGCGATATGATGCTGAGAGGTAGAATGTTGACTTGAATTAAAAAAAAAAAAAAAGTCTGGCCTTTGGAGGCAATGTCTTCTCATGCGACCTGATTTTGTCTGTTTCTCTGCTTGTGTCCAGGCAAACTGGAGTGCATTTAGAGTGTCCAGGTACAAGGGGAAGTCCTGGAGCCTTAGAGGAAAAGCATCCTTGCAGCAGCAGCTTTCAAAACAGGATTGATATAAAGGTAGGTCAGGCCTGAGCTTCTCCTTTCTGTGTGTGTGTGTGAGCGAGTGAGTGCGTGTGTGTGAGTGTGCCTCTTCAAATCCGTGTACGCCCACGCGAGAATCCTAAAATAAATGCTTCTTCTTTCATACATGTGAGTGCATTCAGCAGAACTACACAACACATCCACCCCCTCCCCTTCCTCCTCTTCTGCCTCCTCCTCCTCCACGTTCTGCCATCCACATTCCACGGAGAGAGAGAGAGAGAGAGAGAGAGAGAATGTCAAAGGGACAGGAGAGAATGGGAAGACTGGGGAGTGGGGAGGGGGTTCTTTTCATCATGGCACAATTCCTCACAGAAACAGGAAGTTTCAAGGAAAGAGAAAGTAAAGTATTAACAAGAGGAACTACGCTTGCAGCCTGTCGGACCGCTGAATATGGAAATGCGGTTTCTTCTTATCTGCAATAACACCGCAGCTGAAATACAGCGGCTAACACGCATCATCATCACAGCTAATTACTGCTCCATCAGACGCCTTCTCATTTTGGAGCAAGAAGATTAGAAATGTTCTTTAATATCTACTCAAGGCGGTTCTTTTATGCTACTCAGACTGAAGGATGAAGTCCTCGCACGCGACCGATGCAAACAGCGCAACAGTGTCTGTTTATTTGGATAAGCAGAAAATGCATTGTGAATATCCAGATAGAAATGCACACCCGCAAATATCACAGTGGTTGACCCAGTTCTGATGAAGGAAGCTGTTTAAAGATGGTGTATGTAATATTTTATACCTTAATATAGTATCAAACAACTAATCTATTAGCTACATAAATGTGTGGGGCAGTCATGCTTTCCTGAGCACCGATCGCAGTCAAACGCCTGCTGTTGTTGATGTCTCTGATGGCGGACATTGTTGTTTGTGAGCCCCCTCTCCTCATGGGCCGGCGTGGTGTGTGACCCAACACCTCAAGAGTGCTAAAGTGACCAGACGTCCCAGATTTCTAGAGACAGTCCCTGTTTTGGATGCCCTGTCCCCGGTTAAAGCTGTTTTATGTGTTTTATGATTGACAAAAAAAATGTTGCGTGTTGGCTAGAACAATGGTTATTACTAGGGATGCACCGATACCGATACTGGTATCGCCGCGTCCCCACGGAGGACGATGTGACGGACATCCATGCGTTTGGAGAACATGTCAGAGGGTCTCTGCATGGAGAAATGCTATCCTTATCAATGTTTAGCAGACGCGTGTTGATAGCCGCGGTCTTTGTTTACTTCCGCAATCGATGCTTCAGCGTGATGACGTACGACAGAAAAAAACTCAGGCACGCAGTTCTCACAGCGTCTCAGACCCGCGACTGCTGGAATTGAAAGCGCCCTATCCTTGTGATAAAAATCTGCATCAACACGTGAATTTCGGTGTGAAAGGGGTAATAGTTATCAGTAATTTACCTTAGTGCTCGCAAGTAAAAAAAAAAAGAAGAAATTTGGAGTGGCGGCCCGCCTGGAGACAGTACAAAATAGTTTGATTTTGATTGATTTTGTTTGATTAAAATGTGTAAACTCTGCAATAATTCCCAGAAAATTTCACAGAAAATTTTTATTTTTCATTAATCATCACTTGTTGTAGGAAGCAGAGAATAAAATAAAACCTGTCTTTGCATTGCAGGTTTTGGGGTTTGTTTTGGTTGTAGTAGTATCGGTATCGGTACTCGGTATCGGCAAGTACTCAGATCCAAGTATCGGTATCGGATCGGATTGAAAAAAAGTGGTATCGTTGCATCCCTAGTTATTACGGTAGCCTGGTAGTAAGCACGAGTGAGAATGTTGCACTCAGACAACACAGTAGGAAGCAGAAAGCGTGCAGACTAGGACAATACTTACGGTAGTCAGGTAGGAAGCGCCAGTGAGAATGTTGCGCGAAGACAACACTTATTATGGTATCCGGGCAGGAAGCAGAAAGCGTGAGGGGGCAGGTTTTACACGCAGACTAGAACAATACTTACTATGGTAGCCTTGTGCGCAAGTGAGCATGTTGTGTGCAGACAATACTTAATATGGTCGCCACGCAGGAAGCAGAAAGCAGAAAGCATGAGGGAGCATGTCGCGTGCAGACTGGAACAACAGTTATTACGGTAGCCAGCGTACTGCCTTTAGAGTTGAAGAGCAGAGCGCGCTTGTCACCACCTGTCAACTTCTGTACCTTGACACACACACACACACACACACACACAATGACTGAACCCTTTTCTGTGGACTCTTAAGTGACATCCAAAAGAGACACCCTTCCTTTCTCAGCCCTTGCCTGTACACTTTATTATAATTATTGTTGTTAAAATTTGAATAAACATTACAAAACAAATAAATAAACTGTAACTGTCCCTCTTTCTTCAGAAATCTGGTCACCTTAGCAAAGGCAAGCATTTGCGGCGCTCAGCATTTGGCAGACTGGACTCTCTGAAGTCTGTTCCAACCACCAAAAATGTTCCGTCACCAAACAAAGTTCTAATGAAGAGAAACAGAGGCAGAGAGTCAACATTGGTTTGGCGTGGAGAGCCCTGCCAAAGGCTAAAGCTAACGTAAAGATCGAGGAGAGAGGTCTGCCCATTTTTTTTGTCCGAAATGCTGAAAGTATCATATGTAGTCCCTTTAAACACCTTCTTTGTGGCAGTAGCACCGAATAAGTGTCACCACCAGACACTAAAAGCTAGTCAACTGATTTTAGCAGCCAACATTTGAGCAGATAATCACGACGTAATCCAATCATTTTGCTCTTGTGTTTTGGTTTCTCAGTGGCTAAAAGGCTCAGTTCTTTATCCACCAACCATCCTAATGTCGAGCATGTGGTGAAATCTGGTGCCTGTGAGGCCTGCCATGCATAGCTGCGGTTGCTAGGCTATGATTCAACGGATGCTGTCAGGGAGGATGGTCAAATACTAACAGCTTTCCTGCATGTTAGAGCCGGCCCTATTGATTTATGAGCAAATCTATAAATATCCGTGTAGTTAACGCTGGTGTGCGCGCCACATATCGAGATGAGGTGCCGCTGGCTTGTCGTTCTGAATCTCTCAAAAGTTTTGAGAAGGATTTCAATTATCCTGGTGCTGGCACCTGTGCATCTCAATATGTCAAATCTATAACAAGAATCAGCGAATGTTTGCGCTGATTGCATGCCTGATTAGCCGGCATCATTTACACGTCTCATTTGCAGCCATCCACCAGAACTCATTCAGAACCTGAAAGTAATGAGCACTGGTGAACACTTCCTAGACCTGAGTGAGCAGGAGAGGGAGCGAGAGGTGAAACCAATCAGGCAGGGGGGAGAGAGAGAGAGAGAGAGACAGAGAGAGAGAGAGAGAGGGAGAGAGGCAGAGATGGATGGGTGATGAGTCAGAGGGGAGATGGAGACTGAGGGAGGAGAGGGAGAAGTGCTGATGAATGGCTTGATGGCACACTGACCCACTAATGTTGCAGCTGCATTGCCACTGGCTCCACACACACACACACACACGCACAATGACTGAACCTTTTTCTCTGGACCCTCAAGTGACATCCAAAACAAGGGGGAGGGGGCTAGTTTTTAAGTCGGTGGCACTTTATACTCGGCGTCCTTTTATCACCCCGCCGGATATGCGCTGCTGACTTAAGCACACACTGGTACACTTCTGCAAATATTACCAAACGTCTCCTGCCAAAGGTCATGTAAATGGAGGAAGTGGTGCAGTGCCTACACAGGAGTACTCGGCCCACACAGAATAGTCGGTTTCATTACTTTTTGCATCCACTGTATTTTCTAAACTTGTCAGATGTATTTTTGGCCTTTGGGGTCTAATGATTTTCAATGTATAACCTTTGTCCCGATCGTGGTGGTGAGAGGAACTTTGGTTGGAACGTAAAACGTGTCAAGGCCTTGGCGATCATCATGTGGTGTTTTAAAGTGAGTGGAAGGTCCCGACTTTTTATAGCCCGGAGCCTTTTATAGACCAATTCGGAGGTTTTATAGCCTGCCCATACTGGCATATTTAAAACCCTCTAACATCTAACTTATCATTCTGTGTTTAACTTGAAGATTAAAATAATGGGTATGATTTTAAAAAATATCTCTGTAGCTCTGACACTGGTCTGCAAACAGTGCTGCCTTCGAGGGTGTGCAAAGGCAAAATGACCAGCATCTGTTTGGTTCAAAACAACAAATTATCTGCATCTGTATTTAGATGGATGACCGGCAGTGTGTGTGGCTTGTACCAGGAGTCAGATTTTCCGCCCATCTTTTTTTATTTTTTTGCAAAAAGGATTGTAGAATACAAGACAAGCAGACATAATCAAATTTAAAAGGAACAGTTGATGAAAAGTGTTGTGTGGCAGTGGAGTTGATCTGCCTTCAAACCACTAAATAGATTAATAATAAATAAATATCGGCATAGTTATGCAATATTCATTGAATTATTTTTATACCTCCTCATTCTGCACTTCCTTTATACTAGATTAAGTACTTGAGTCAGTCATGTACAGCCTCTTGTAGATACTGGAATGCACTAATAATGTAAAAATAATAATGTTGAACTCTGTACACACTGGAAATACAAATCCTCCCTTTAAATGATATATACACAAACATAATAGACTGGACTTCTATACACTTCTACCCATTTGTTTCTATATATTGTGTATTTGTTGTTTCTGCTTGTTGTTATCACATGTTTCTAGCCGTGTGCTTGTTTATATTATTATTATCTGAAAAGAAATATTCTGATCCCTTTTCATTTTTCATGCTTTTACACAGACACTGTACATATTGGGAATTGTCCTCATACCGACAATGGCTGACAGTTTTCAGTTTAGTTGTTATGTTAGAATACTGCTGAAACCCATTTTTACCTTTTAAAAACCTGTATTGTAATTTGGGTGTGAAATTGTGTCAGGGCTCAAAGTGGGGATGATTTCTATGCACCATTTAAGTTCACAATGTTCATTTCCAAACCAGGAAGGAGTGAGTGACTGAGCCTGAGACAAAAGTGAACTTTGACTCTCCATAAGCTGACCTCCACGACTCGCACTGAAAGAGATGTTGTCCTTGAAGCCGTGAGAGCGGCAATTAACTGTGCATAAGAAAGAGCAAAAGTACATTTCTTGAATTCCACAAGTTTGCACTGCACGATCCCGACTCGCTGAGAAAAACTGGGATATGTGAGAAAAACCGAAGCGGGCGCGACTCGTAACCACTGAGGCCTCAAGATGTCCATCATCAGATGTAGGAGAACGCTGTTAAATTGATGGCTTTAAAACCTCCCTGAATGTAACCATTCATCTTTTGAATCTGAGCCTGAAAACGACACAAGAATAAAATTGTAACATTTTTAACAACGCATTCGAGGACACTTTGGAAGGTCTTGTCTCAATCAGGGAATGGAATGGATCCTTTATCCAGACCGGGCTGAGACCACCACTGCCAGGTGTTCAGACTGTGCCCTGCTTTCCAAAACAACTAACAACTTCCAAACTTTGGTAGATTGATTATTTCCCCTGTAGTTCCGGCTCCGGCTCCAACCAAAGGCCGTATCACCTTTGTGTCACCACTCGGACCAAGCAATTACACAGACTGTCACAGAGCGATGCTTCCTGTGATCTCCAGGAAGTAAAGCCAGTCAGATCAAACATACTTCATGACTTCGACTGAGGTCAATTGGTGGTGTCAGATTGATGTCTAGGATAGATTATGCCATTTAATAAATGCTTAAATAGAAATATTACAGAGGTTATCTTTGTTGCTGTTGCATTAATCAAAATCTCTTTCTGTTCCGTTTGTGATCATCTCTATTTGTCCTGGTGCCCTGCGGTCTTGGTAAAGTCTTGGAGCTCTATTTTCGTAGACAAGGCGCAAGCAATGCGTAGCTGCGCCAGAGGACGGGTTAGATCGGTTTTGGTAATTTGGTAGACAAGCGTAGCCCGGCGCATCTTAGAGAGGGAGGGATGCGCCGCTGCGGGTGTGATCACAGCCAACTTCAATCATGGCCAGTCAAACCGGCTCCTCGGTAATTGCGAACACATTCAGTTTCAGTGACATCATTTAATCCAATGTGATATAATCTACTATAGATGAGTTAATTTTCCTGGCGTCATGACGCGTAGCACCCGCCTTTGATTAACATCAGATGCAATGGACATTAGTTAAGTTGTTGCAAATTTATTATTTAATACATTGATTTATTCAATGATTCAGAGGGTTTGATGAACACATATTTATGAATAACATATGTCTGACATCCACCACACCTGTCTGCGGAGTTCGGCATCTGTCTACCTGCGCCCCGATCAGATCCACCAAAATTGCGTCGGATCAGTGGCGCCGGCAGTAAGACGTGGTCTGAGCAGGCGTAAGTGCTGGCACCAAACTGCCAGGTGCATCTCGGCCAACACGTCCTCTGCTGTGCAGACACACCCATTTTGGTGCAGCCCAGTCTTCCAAATTGGCAAACACATGCAGTGGGCCTTGAGCTAGCATGAAAATCTGGGTGCGCCAGCATTTGCGCCCAGCAACACTCACGCCACGGACGAAAATAGAGCCCTCGGTCTTGGTCTGTTTGGTCTTGACTATTGGTGTCCCGATATGATATTGATATCACATATCGTTCCAATTGGGTTACAACGGCCTGCATCTAAAATCTCAAATTAAAGCACTCATACAAGTAGTCCATTCCAGATTCCGCTCAAGCACTTCTATGTAGAATATTCTTATGTTTAACGTAAAAATGTATGTGACCCACTGGTTAATAATAAATGGGTACGTTTTTCTCATAGCTACTGTTGCTCACTATTGTTCTCTGTTTGAGTAATATCACTTGATTAAGCCTTTTCTACAAGCCAAAAAACCCAGGGATGATAAAAAAGATGATGCCCAAAAGAAAAGAAACAAGATAGTATACTCTTATGCAGGAGTTTCAGAGAAACTCAGAAGGATCTTTAACACCCATCAGATCCCAGTACATTCCAAGGCCGGTAACACTCTGAGGCAGAAACTAGTCCATCCTCAGGACAAAATTCCAAGGGAGAAACAAAGCAATGTTGTTCGCACAGTGCAGTGCAATGAAGAATGCTCTTACCAATACATTGGGGAAACTAAGCAGCCATTACACAGACGCATGTCGCAACACAGGAGAGCCACGAGCACGGGCCGGGACTCCGCAGTCCACCTCCACCTCAAGGAGAAGGGGCACTCCTTTCATGATGATAAGGTGCACATTCTAGCCAGAGAAGACAGATGGTTTGAGGGAGGGGTAAAGGAAGCCATTCATGTCAAACTAGAACGTCCATCTTTAAACAGAAGAGGGGGCCTCAGACACCACTTGTCACCCACCTACAATGCTGTCCTTAGATTCCTCCCAAGCAGGTGCAGCCATCTTTCACACCTTCGCTCAGGTGAGCCGAATGACCCCCCCCCCCCCCC
>CAESWR010000606.1:209235-223091 GCA_903171835.1 Mullus surmuletus | reverse complement strand
TTTTGTATGCAGTTGTACAGTAACTGTTTTCATATTGTCTTCATACCACCTTAGACAGGTATTTTTATTGTAACTTATCAGCAAAAAGAGATAAAAAAGCATAGATGAAGTGAAAGATCAATTTCATTAATTGTACTGTTATTAGTTACATTTTTGTTGATATTGTGACAATATTGTTCTTGTGACATTTTTTTGACCAAGTCAAAATCTGATATTGTGATAGCCCTAATTCTGACATTAACAATTATTAAGTAAATGTCACACAAATAAGCTAATGAAAGTCAAGATACTTGTTGTGATATGTGTCATTCTACTAAGTCTCATGAAACAAAATGAACACATGCAAACTAACTAATGACCTCATACAAAATGAGCACATGAGAAGCTGCTTTTTGGAATCTAGAAGATGCATCCCATTGCAAGGTACATGGCTGTTTCCAAATTTTGAGACTGTCAAGATATATATTGTTGAGGATTCCCTTTCACTGTCTAATCCTGTGTTTACATCTGGTCTCGCTCCCCTGCCTGCTGCCCCCACCCCTCCATCCCTCTTCCTCCCTGAGTATTGACTCTGTATAGTCTGTCTGTTTACTGAGAGTGTAAACAATGGAATGAATGTCGGGGTCACAGTCAGGGTCACCCTCCCTGCATCCTTCCCTCCCCTCCCAGCAGCCACCCCGCGCTCCCTCTGCTCCCCGTCCCGGCCTTCCCCTGCCCCCTGATTATGTGTGGTAATGAGAGGTCTAGACATGCTTGATCAGGATTAAGGGCCGGGGGAAAGCAGGCAGGCACGGCGAGGTCAAGCAGAGAGAGGCAGCTTCGTCTTGGACACACACACACACACACACACACACACACACCGCTGCAGGCCTGGGACAGCCACCAAAGGGCCCAGCCAGAGGTTTTTGAGGAACACTTTAGGGTCGTAGAGAGGAAGAGGAATTAGGGGATATAAGGAATTTGACCACATCACAGAACATCTGCACACACTCTGAGGAAAACTAGAGCTTCATCTTAGATCGACACACGCACACACACACACACAAACAAAAGACAAAGAAATAAGATGTGAAAAATATTGATTTATTTTCCTCCTGACTTTCATCTGCTGTAAATGAGCCCATGTCAGTTTGCAAATGACTGTATTATTCATCGTCTTGGGCGTAAAGATGCTTTAAATAAAACACTCAAAATAGTAAAAAAAACCCTCTTAATTTGACACATTGACACATATCACATCCCTTCTGACTACATGTGTGACACCCATGTGTGACACCCAGACACCCAGTCGTTTACTGTAAAGAGAGTAGGGCTACAAAATTCGGGGAAGTATCAAAATTGGAAACTTTACATGGGAATTTCATGGGAGCCCTCAGCACCCCCAAAAAATATTTAGGTTAACTTTCTAATCATCAAGGACCTGGATCTCATCGTCTGGCAACAATGGCAATGGCAACAAAACCCTGAAAAATTGCAATATTACCAAGTTAAATTTCCATACAAAACTGGAAATTTTCCAGCCCTTTGCAACCCTAAAAGTGAGCAAAGCAAAAAGTATTGTCCTGAAAAAGAAATGTGAATATAATGTTCTGCAACATGAAATGCAAATCGTGTGCATCATTTCGTCCAATTCATCAGTAAGTCGACAGGCCGACATAAATAGTCAAGTGCCCTAAAGTCTTCACGGCATTTTAATCTGTTGAAGGTATTAAGTGTATCAGTACTGGACCACATCTTCTTCATTCAGTCATCGGAGTGCTGGTCTGAGATTTGTTATTTAGTTTGCAGTGAGGCAACAGGAATAAATTAAACACACACGAATATAATGAATCCGTGGATGATGGGGGAGTATCTGCCCAAAATACACATTTGGATGACGTAAATGCACCAATGAGGTGGCAGCTGATGAGTACCAGACCCTGACATGTTTTATTTTTTCATTTTATCATGCTATTATCTATCTATTATTATAAAGAGCTCTTATTTTATTCCTTTTTTTAAAAAAAATAATTCCAATAAACACAAAAACAAACAAAATGAAGGAATGTTTCAGATTTACACAGAAGACCGAATCTGTGCAGGGAATCAGACTCAGCACCAGAGAGGGTAAAATTCATAAGTGATCGAAATACATACGATGTAAGAAAGCCAGATTACCCAGCATGCAGCCCTGCAGCCAGCGATCTTATTAGGGGCAACTGCAAAAAACCACGAGCAGAAACTGAATCAGTAATCAATTCTTTCTGGGTTCATTATGAAAATGAATTAAATGGAGAGATGTACCAAAACCTGATCACCAGACTCTGCTGTGTTTGGTGATGTCATTTTTAGTCAAGCAGGCAGCGTTAGCTGGTGAACATCGTACAAGGTCAAAAATTAGCTGTGGGAAATGATGGAGCAGGAATGTGTAGACCGAGGAGTGAGCTGCCGACCGCTGTACGGAGCTCTTTGCTAATAAATTCAAACCTTGGATGTCTAACTGTCAGATTCTCACATTGTTTCTTTCCCCCAGGAGGATAAAAACTAAGCACAGATAAATACATATCATGACTAAATGCTCGGTCTGGGGTCATCTGTTTTTCATTTGCCAAATATTTATTTGAGGTGCACCCTTGACATTTAACCTGTTCGTCCTATTATTTATTTGTTCTTTTCTTTACACATTAGGTTTCCATATGAGAGAACAAGACACCAGATGTTGACATAGGTGGGTTTGAGTCAAGGCCTGATACAGGAAGGACGATACATGGCCGGGAACTATTTCCCCGAACGTGAAACCTCCCAAATGGATTCGATTAATGGTCATTTCACAACATTCAAAGAGGACAGGAATACTGATGCCGGGAATGTTCGGGTCATGGTGGAATCTCAACAAAATATGCAGCCTGACTGGGAAAATAGCTTCTAGCCAGGAGATAATTCTGAATTTAACAGTCATTGCCTTGGTTTTGGCAGCAAGAAGGTCCTGAGAGACAGTGTTGCCCTTTCTCTGGGAGACAGGATGGATAGACCAACTCCTAAAGTGACCTTGAGTGAAACACTGAGGATGAATCCCTTTTTGGAAATGTTCGCAGCGTTTCAGAGGCGTCATTGAAGCATAAAAGGTGAACGCTCACAGAGGGGATTTCTGAGGTGAATTTTATTTTATTTTTTTCCCATTTAACTTTCTTAAAGACACAAAATGGCACATCAAATCAACATAGCAAAGCACATTTTCATTTTCACTGCCGTGAAAAAAACACTTAAGCATGAATCAATTTCATTTTGATTCCATTTTCCCCTCCAGCTGTGCACTTTCAAGATATTTTCTCCGTGAAGAACCCTGCCAGCTTTTTCTGGGAAATGTTTCTGTGGGTTCTTCCCCAACTCCATGAGCAACTCTACCAGGCACACAATCTTTCACTGCCAGATTGCCGGATATAATGGATTTATCGCTAATGTGATATATTCATTCATCATATACGCTTCATGGTAAATCGGTTTGACCACTGACCACCACAGAGTCACACAAGGTGCGATCGATACTGCTGTCCTAATACTCAAGACTGGTTGTGGTCTTAAGATCGGTCTCAAGACCACTTATTGAAAGTTGTGGGACTATCGTGGGACTATCGTGGGACTATTTTAGCTATTTTATCCAGACCAGTATAGCCAATAACTGCCAGGCTTTTAGACTGCGCCTTCTTTCCACGACAACTATCACTTCCACTCATTGGTAGATTGATTATTTCCCTCCTATTGCAGCCTCTCCCTTCCTAACTAAATTAGAAAGGCTTCTGTTTCATGATAATCGTATGTTCTTGGTCTTGGTAAAGTTGTGTTGTTGGTTGCTTCATGCAGTCTCACTCGCAGACGCCATGACCTGCAAGGCTCAGGATCTTCTACAGGCAGCACATGGACATGTTAACAAGGTGAAAAGGGTGATTTCATTTCCGGTGGGTCCCCAGAGGTCACTGCAGGAAATGTGTCCCCAGAGTGTCCTCGACAAAAAAGCGTTGGTCGTGCTAGTAGGTGGACAAAAGGAAAAGGAAAAGGAAAAAACAGAGAATCATATGGAACAAACCTGATGTCATCTTCTTGTGGCAGAAATCAATGCATTGACAAAGTGACAGAGTGAGCTCCCTGATTCATAAAACTTTATGGAGTGCGACACCAGAGACGACAAATAATGTCAAAACCCTCACAGGGATGAGTTATAATAGCTCCCATCTCGTTAAGAGCTTTTCTGAAACAAAACTAGGGTTGCAAAAGTCCAGGCATTTTCAAAGTTCGAAACTTTCCATGGAAATTTTCGGAAATTAGCAGGAATTAACAGGAATTTGGGGGGAATTTATATTACCTGCATTTACCAAATTCATGTATAAATATGAAACACTTTGGTTTGTCATAAGCAGACACGCATGCAAACATGTCTAATGTAATACTTTAAATGACATTATAAATGAATTTAGAATGAATAACTGAGTCGAACTGTCATTAATATAGGCATCGATACACACGTACATGTAAATATACCTGATACAACATTTATATATGACACTCATCAGTTTTTACAACTGTAGAACTTTCATGGTTAAATTTTACAGAACAACAAGAACCATGAATGGTGAAAAATAAAAGAAGCTTTAGGAAGTATTCCTTATGTCCCCTCAGCACCCCAAAATAAGTGCCATTCCAAAATGTCCAAATATTTAGTTTAGCTTCTCTTCAGGCCATGACTTCTACTCATCAAGGACCTGGACCTCGTCGTCTTCAAATGGCTGCTGTCTCGTTATGACTGGTTGTCACAGCAACAGAACCCTGGACATTTCCAATATTCCCGAGCTGAAATTTTCCACCCCTTTGCAACCCTAAACAAAACTTAATGAATTCTTGAGGGAACGCCTGGAAGACACCATGACATATAAATCTTTCAATCCTTCAGTGTGTACTCACACAGAATTAATAAAGCATCTGTGTTGTCTCACAACCGTCAGAAAGCTCGTGTGCAAGGTCTTGATAATGAGAGCAATTAACAAGTAGTTTTGGTGTTGAATGTCTTGGCTGATGTGTAAATGGGGGTGTGTTATCTTAGGCACAAGCACCTTTTTGACAGACTGAAATTGCTAAAAAGCCATATTCACGCTCCGTTCGCAGCCCCCCCCCCCGCACACACGTGGGGGACTCTGGGACAATGAGTGGATGATAACAGAGACATGTTAATGTGTGCTAATGATGTCGTTATCTCCTGACGAGTGCAAATGGAGCGAGAGATTGACACGGGTGCAACAGGGAGTTAGGTGTAGGTTTGGCGCCGCGCCGAGTGGGGGCGAGTGGGAGCTGGTCAGACGGTGGGAGGGTTTTGCCACTCATGCATGTATGGAGGATATAAAAAGGTCTCCATCTTCCCCTCGAACTTTGCCCCCCTCCGCCCTCAGAGCCGCACAGGAAGACAAGCTGACCTTTCCAGCCAGCGTGTGTTTGGTTTGTGTGTGTGTGTGTGTGTTTGCCTGCCAATCCAACGGATCTAATTCTCACGTTTCCTTTGATGACAGGCTGCATCTGATTTCACAAGTCATCTTGGGCGTGTCACGCGTTGACTCGCGTCCATTAGACTCCGAGATGTGCCACCACGGCTGAGCTTGTCCGCTCTCTCTCCGTTTATCCCGGGCAGCCACATGTTTCACAAGCTTGCATCATCAACACCCACACACGGGCCTACACACATACTCCTCTTCAAATAAAATATCTCTCCCACCCAGGTCTTAAAGGAACAGTACAAGGGTTGAGTAGATGAGTTCCGACTGTGCTTTGCTGGTAAATAATGTCAGCCCTGTCATCGTGGTCATCACTATGCTGATATAGGTTCAGAGGTGATTTCTCTAAGACTGCAAGGGAAAGTCAGCTTCCCCTTAAATGTCAAAAATTAAATGGTCACATATGTACTGCTGCATTAAAATTTCATCGACAACAAATGCATTAGAACTAGTTCATCTCAAAAAGGAGTTTGTCCAGAATCAGGTCACAAGTCAACTGAATTCTTATACATTCCCGACCCCGGACGCTCAGCATCTCTGGGGGTTTAGTTTAGTTTAGTTTAGTGAATGGAACCTGGATGCTGGGCGTCAGCATGATGATTGGAGGATCAGTTTAAAGGCTGGATCCCTTTTTGATTGACAGCTGTTTTGAGATACACACTTGAGCATTGGGAGCTCAGTCCCATCGCGGATTTTGCCAGTGAAGTCAATAGACAAACTGCAACCCCTTTCTTGCTATTTGCTTGGCCATTGACCATTGACCATTTCCATTATTCATTCCTAACACTGTAAATAAAACCCACTCATAGTGCTTCCTTGTTTCAGTTTAACATAATTAAAATAAATAAAGTGACAAATTATATGATTTAGGCCGACAGTGAGTTTCTGCTCTATGAAAAACCAGTTGCCACTGCAGGGGTTATACATGTATACGACTGGCACACCCATTATTAAACTCATCTTTTTCATCATCTCTAAGTGGGATCGATGTCCACCCGGATGTCACACCTGCCAGCTTTGCGAGTGGTGCACCTGGAACATTTGCTTCTCATTTGGGAACGTAGACATGGAGTACATCATTTTTCGCTCCACACTTCATCTGTCTTGAAGGAATAACTTGACATGTTGACCAAGAAGCACGTAACCATCTACCATCTAATAATACGAATGGTTCCACTCTTGACAGAAAGCAGAGAATCTTTCACACCAGCCCTGTTGTATCAGACTCGTTTGCTTAGAAAGTTTGGTTTGGGGAAGTGTGAATGCACAACCATACACTAATCTGTCTAAAAATGTAGGCCTTGGTTAACTTGCTAGCTTTAATGCTCATTGTGTACTTCTCGCCATAGTTTGAGAAGAACCCTCATTCTCAACAATGGAAAATATTGCAAGGAAATGATGAGTTATGCCACATGTCACTCTACTGTTTATGGCCATCGGAAGCTCCCCGCAGATCACTGATGAAAGTTGGCAGCCAGGACTGATGGGAAAGTGGGGTGACAGCAGCATTCATGGATGTAGATAGACTCGCATAACCTGATATCCTATTTGTAATGGACAGAGGCCATGTTTCCAGTCAACAGAAAATGATCTTAATAAGGATTTGGCAATCTGAACAAGGGGTTTACACGACTCACACGGCAAGACAATGCAATAAATCAACAAAGATATATTTGGTTTATTTTCTAGAAAATAGGTATTTTTCTTGATTTGAGAAACCTGCGTCTCTGTTACTTGGCGCATAGGCTTTTTGGTTTCTATACCAAAATCAGATGTGGACTTGTCAGGTGAATGTGGCTTCTGAGTTGACTGACATCAAATGAGCACACTTCATAGGAGACAAGTTAGAATGCCCCCTGAATCTGAGAAGAGACCAAGATCTTCAAAAAGTGGTCTTGAGACTAAGACCAAGACCAAGAACTGCAACCCCAGTGTAGAGTACCTGTGTAAATATGCCAGCATTAGCATTAGCATCATTCCCTTCTGTAGCCCCGTGTGTGTAAAGGTAATGCCTGAATGAACAAATTCAACCTGATCTTTACCAAAACATCATCTCAAAGTTCTTTGAACAGATGTGAGGAGCAGCCCGAACCACCTCAAAAGCACAAATGTCCTCTTTACACGTATGCAGCTTCTCAGTCGAGCTAATCTCAGTTCTCAGTTCTCTTTTCACATCACGCCTGGAAGGTCCATAGCGTTCCCTCAGACATCACTGGTGCCATACGACAAACCGCTGTAGTATCAGAACATCAGAAACTGAGGTCACAGTTACGACACTGAGATCTTTGTTGTTTTGTTGTTGGGAGACACCATACGAGGGGATGAGTTGGCTCCTCTTCCCATGGGAGGGGCAAGATATTCACCCAAAACTAGCAGTTGTATTTCTTCGCCTCTATAATAAAAAACAAACAGGGTCATTTATTTTACTCTGAAAACCATCAAGGCTTTCACTCCATCCTGACGGCTCTATTTTCCTCGCCCACCCCTCTTGCCTGATGAATTTTCAGTCTGTCAGATTTATCTCTGCATCCGCTCGTGCCCCCCCCCCCCATTCCTGCTCTTTCTCTATCATTTATGGCCTATTCCTGTGCCGCTACCCTGGCTTTGGCTGAGGGTTGGTTGGAGTGGGGGGATGGGCGACGGTTGGTTTGCACGTTTTTCAAGCAAACTGAAATATTCATGTGTGTGTGTGTGTGCCTGCTTCTGTGTGAGAGCGACTTCACGTGGACCCTCCTCAGCCTGCCCACATGTGTGCGTCTATTCATGTATGTGGTGTGAAGTGGAGCCATGAGTAAAGAGCTCCGCATGTTGATATGGACTTTTGTGCGGCGAGAGTGCTTGTGTTGCGCTTTTTTGCCAGGTGATGCATAAAAGCCGGCGTCGTTTGATTCAGCTCCCAAAATAAGACTCAGCACATCAATTACCCATGAACTACCCACGATGCGCTCACACGCCCCGCTGAAGAGAGGCAGGAATTAGCCAAACAGGCCTCTTTTATTTGCCATAATCACATGTCGTGCTGATATATAATCACCATTTCCCCATGATATTACAATGAATGAAATGAAAAGAGTATTTCAACCATTTTCTAGAAATGATGTTGGATCAACAAAATAAAGGTTACATACATATTTGCTTTTAAGAAAAATCCAATGGTCATAGAAATTGTGTACTCCAAAAAGAAAAGAAAATGTACAATGCACTGAACGAGCCCTTTTCCTCGATTTACACATTTATTAAACGATTCAGACTCCGAAGCGTCTGGAGGAGAAGAAGCAGCGATACTATAAGTAAAGTGCTTTTCTTTTATTGCCGCCTGCTCTTTTGTGTCTCCATAACCCACATGGCTTTTCACTGAGCTGTCGACCGTGAATGCAGCCTCTCTCCTCCTCTATCTTCGCCTCATCTCCTCGTCCTCCATGGTTTACAGACCAGCTCATCCTCCTTTCTTCATCATCCTCCCTGTTTTCCCCCACCCGCGCTCCAGCCTTTTTTGTCCCGAATGTCCTCACATTAAAAAAGAAACACATACAAATTGACGTGCACGCCCCTGCGATTTCCCATTCTTCTCCTCTCTCTGTTTCCCTCGACCTCCCACCCCTACATTGCCCTTCCACCCCCCACTTACCAACCCCGCCCCCCTCCCCCCAACCCCCTCGCATCATCGAGCCGACCGGAGGCAGCAGCCGGTACATGTATAGCCAGTTGCTATGTGGGCACCATGACAACCGTCATGAATTCGACATGGCGCTCACGTAGCCAGGCGGATGTGAGCTTGTGTGGATGTGGCGCTTCAAATGGTGCTCACGTATCTAGGGGATGAAACTCTCGAGGGGTTGGTGTGATTTAAACCCCCCCCCTTTTTTTTATTGACTGCGCGTGTATATACATACTATATTCATGTGTTATAACATCAGGAAGAATTGTTAATTATTTCCAGTCTGTCATGACAATAGACAGGAAAACCTGAATTTTCTCACATGGATCTAGGGGGAGGGACGTCTGGATCAACTGGTTTGGACTGCACAACAGTGGATAAAAATAAAACGTTTTTAAAGTAATAAATGCAATATATACTTCACTGAAAAAAAAAGAATAAAAATCATGCTGCTGGGCTTTAAAGCACAGATTTGAAAGTATATTCCTGCACAGCAGGATTTTCATTTACTGTCTCAGTAAAGCTTTTTTTATGCCGCACAGCGCTGTTTGAAAGTATCTTCACCGACATCTGGATAATGGGAGATGTGTCTGAGAATTTTAGGAACTTTGAAAACAATAATGAAGTCTCCGCAGTGACTGGTCAGGTGTTCGCGGAGGCGGAAATGGGCAAAGCCTCAATTTCTTTGTAATATCCACCTCTTTAGCTACACCGCACATTTTACAGTGTTTACAGGGAGAGTTCTGGGAAAATCCCTCTGACCAGTGTCTGCATTTGTTTGTTAAATGTTGCAAGGTGGAGTCGTCTTCAGGGGGTTTTCAATTTCTGCTTTCCTGTAATTATTACCGGTCTGCAGAGAGAAGCTTGACTTTTTTTATTTTCTTTAAATTGCTTCAGTGGGAAGTCGCGTGAAACCGCTGATAAAGAAAATCAGAGGACGGGACTTATGGGGCTGTCGCTGCGTGAGTGGATGATTGGGGTGATGATGGTGTCTGGTAGTGGCACTGTCACTAAGGACAGACGTAAAAACCATGAAATACTGATTTAACTTTATATTAAAAAAAATGAATGTTAGTACTTTTAGCTGGATTGTTGATGCTATTTTTAATTTTCTTTAATCTATCTCCAATGTTAAGGGTTAGGGGATATTTTGTAAAAACTAAAAACTAAAATAAAAATGTAATTACTTGATAGGTTACACAATATTTGCAATGTGTGAATAAGGTGGGATGACAATGAATAGTATTAAAAGAAACATTAAATACACAGACAGACGATTAATTTCTCTACACTTCACCTCTCCTTGTGAATTTCCACCATTCCTTTGACACAATTGGTGGATGTAACAGCACCGTATTTAATCAGAATCTAAGCTTACTGATGATGTGTAAAAGCTTGGCCGGGAGGAACCCTCAGTATGGCCAGAATGCGTTCCTGTGTGGGCTCATGTGGGGTGAATATGGGATTCCAAACCTGGAAGACAGTAGGTTCCAAGGTACCGACCCTCCGATTACCAGTAATTGTGGTTGGGGTTTACAAAGGTGCACTAAAACCCGTAAATCTGTAAACAAACAAGCTCACCATCTGGATGTGAAGACCCTCCAAACTCCAGCGGATGCTTCCGATGAATCCAAACTAGGGACTTGCTTCTGCGAGGTCTGAGCTCCACCCATCTCACGGCTGAGAAAGTGACATCGTCTCTCAAAATGGTGGAGCAAAAACAAACAGGTAAACAGAATAGGAATCAGGCATTAATCAGCACCGCCTCATCCCAGGAACCCCTGCTGATGGAAGCTCTCACTTCATAGGAAACATGTCTACGTTGTTGTCTAGTCTCCACAAACCAAGATCAAGAAGATGGCGCATCAAGAACTAGACAAGACCAAGACCGTCTACATCAAAGAATGCAACAAATCAAGAAAGGTAGTCCACTTTAGTTCATATCACTCTTGAATTAGGGATATTACAACGTTTTTATTGTAGTTTTAATCAATGTGATTATGCTGTTACTGAAGGAACAATAAAGTTTTGGTTTGACTTTGGTTTAGCTTGAAAATCAGTAGAAATTGGCCATTTCTTGCTGATTGGTCTCAACTCCTCACAAAACTAAATAGTATAACATAATAATACATGATACAGGAAAAGTTACGTACAGATACTAAAACACAAAGAAGTCTTCCTCGCTGTGTCGTACTTCTCCTCCTCTTACAATCTAATATCACAGCCTTATCTTTTGAGTGACAGCTTCTTGTTTAGTCATTTGAGGGAAGCAGTTGGTTATCTGATGTAGTAGTGTGATTTATTGGATGAGTCACCCTCACACAGCCCTGAATGCTCTGTCAGTCATTCATAAACGTTATCTTCAGACGGAGAGATCAGAAACACAAGCAACGGCTGTCTAAAGCGATCAGGCGACCAGCTGAGGGCACCTATGCCCAACTAAAACCCTCCTAGACCAGAACCAGAGGCGATATCTCTAAGACTGCAAGGGAAGCTCAGCATCCCCTAAAATGTCCAAAATTAAAATGTCAAATATGTGCTGCTGTGTTAATATTTCATTGATTACAAATGCGTTAGAACACATTCATCTCCAAGACGAATTTGTTCAGAATCCGCTACTTATCAAAAGTCGACCAACTCCTTTTTTGTTAAAGGGGTAGTTCGGATTTTTTGAGATGAAGTTGTATGAGATCCTCACCATCGGTGTCGTTCACCAGCTGATACTTTTCCCCCATGGCGTCCCACAAACAATAACAGACTTTTTTGTGGCCAACGAATTCGTGATGCAAATGTAGTACTCTTTCGAACACATACTGTTTTTTGGAGCAAAACGCTTTATCTGTGTGACCCCAGCAACTAGGCGGAACTACTTTCTGCAACACCAAAACTGGGCCAGAACTCCACTCACGGGATGCCGTGGAGGAAAAGTATCAGCTGATGAACAACACTGATGGTGATGTCAACAAATCCAAACTATCCCTTTAACTACATTCCCATATCATCAATGCATTTGCCCGTAGAAGCCAAGCGTCCATGTACTTCAGTGGGACTGACTGGAACAGTCTTTTTCATGCCATGAAACTCGACGGCAATCGGATAAATGCCAGGATTTAGTCCCGCCCCCGGATGCTCAGCATCTCTGAGGGTGAATGGAGCAGTGGGCGGAGCCTCAGATGGCCTGGACTCTGTGATTCCGCATGACGATTGGAGGATCAGTCGAAAGGCTGAATCCCTTTTTGACTGACAAATTTTTTGAGACATACACCGTCACTAGAGCAGAGGGAGCTCGGTCCCATCGCGGATTTTGCAAGTGAAGTTGAGAGACAAACTGCAACCCATTTCTTGGTATTTGCTCGGCCAAATTGCTTGACCATTTCCATTGTTCAAGACCAGCAGCCACCACTGACCAGTACAGACCAGTACGGCCCGACCAGTTGTGCGCTGACAGCGGCCGTATTCAGGGCAGCTCAGGCTGTGTGACGACTGTTCTGCCTCGCTGTAATCTGTCCGCGTCTGTCCTGCCAAGCCTGCCTGGAGTGGGGGGGTGGGGGGGCGACTTTGTGTGCCACCCGGTCCACAACCCCGAGGCCGCCAAACGGGTCCGGCCTGGATTAACCAGTCAGGACCGCCAACATGGTTGCAGCATTTCCACGATACACCAAGAAATCATCATCCACTCTGGTTTGCTCGCTCACTCATCATCAGCGTCTCACACACGCACGCTACACACACCAAGACACACACACACACGCACACACAGGCCGCCCACTCAAACTCATACTGCTCTGCAACGCGGGGCGCCCGAGGAATTAAAGGATACGGTTTGGAGGTTGCAGAACTCTAAAAATAGATTCCCATCTCCTGAGCATCCTTATGTAAGTGCTTAAGAGTTTGAACAAAATAAGGCAATAAAACAAGTTTAAAATGACTCTTTTTGCAAAATGATAGTTATTATTAGTTTGCAGTGTTTTACAGATGTTGTACTTGTACTGCAACATGCGATTTTCCCAGCAGGCACTTCTTAGATGAGTGTTATTGCACTGCAAGTAAGAAGCTTTTGCACATTTGAGCATCATCACACTTTTCATCAACATTTTCTTCCCCAGTTAGTCCACTAACTTTATCTTTTTAACTCTTAAGAGTTCCTGAAAAAAACTTTCATGAGCACCGTTTTTGGGGTTGTTATCCGCACGTTTAGCTGTGTTGCTCATTCCATGATTGCACGATCATAACAAGTTCTGGCTCGATGTACAGGTGACTAATCATGCTTTCCAACGGTATAAAATACAGCACCAATTGGTTTTATTAGAGGGGAGAAATGATTGATTGAAATAACATTTTGAAACTTTGATTGGGGGATATTGGCACAATTTTGGGTTGGCGCGACCCACACGTTAAGCTCTGTTGCTCATTCCAGGAAATGCATGATCCTTACAAGTTGTACCTCATTGTAAAGGTGACTAATCAGGCTTTCGAACAATATAAAAAACAACACCAATTTGCATTATTAAAGGGGAGAAATGATTGACTGAAGTAACATTTCCGAACTTTTTTTGAGCAGCTCAAGACTAGATTTTTCTAAACATGACTGCTCACTGATCTTGTATACAAGATCATGCAACATGCATTTTTTTTTTTAACTTAAAAGAAAACCTCAATCGGATGTCTTAAAGTGCCATGTT
>CAESWR010000606.1:172524-195224 GCA_903171835.1 Mullus surmuletus | reverse complement strand
GGCATACGTCATAAAATGTGTCAATTTCTTTATTTAAATTATGTTAAACTGAAACAATGGAATTTTACGAGTATGTTTTATTTACGGTGCAAGAAATGAACAATGGAAATGGTCAAGCAATTTGGCCAAGCAAATACCGAGAAATGGGTTGCATTTGCAGTTTCTTCACTTGCAAAATCCACGATGGGACTGAGCTCCCATTGCCCAAGTGACAGCTGTCGATTACAAAAGGGATTCAGCCTTTCGACTGATCCTCCAATCAACACGCGGAAGCTCAGCGTCCAGCCCAGCCCAGGCTCCGCCCACTGCTCCATTCACTAAATCGCTTCTGCCTTCAAGTCTGATATAAGACCAAAACCTGCAAAAAGTGGTCTTGAGACTGAGACAATTCTCCATTACTACAACACTACCTATACACACATGTTAGAATTGACCGTGCTTGTGTGTCAGACCGTGCTTGTGCTTCATGACTGTGCGGGTGTGTGTTTGTGATACCAGCGTGTCTGCACAAAAGCATTCATTTTTTAAATTTAACCCAATTCCAGCCTGCACAGAGTCACTCTCAAGTTGTCAGATCCCATTGTGCTGCCGGCATTTATCTCCTTTTCAGCCGAACTGGGGTCATCTAAACATCGTATACGAGTGTGGGAGAAATATTGTGACAGCTGCTTTGCTTCAGACGACCTGATCTGATAGATGGCGTTCCTCGTGGCAATGTCGCACAAAACAGGAATTCCGGGGAGGTGGGAACTGTGGAACCGTATCGCCCAAGCAAAAAAGCGTGGCCATTTGTTCAGCTGTAAGGGGGACTCGCCATTGTGTGTCATCCTTTTATATCCCGCCTGGTAACGGCTACAAGCTTTGGACTGCTTTAACAGGCTTCCTTCCCGTCACCCTCCCTGAGCCACAATCTGAAAAATTCATGCATCTTCCCAGCAAAAAGCTGAGAATGATTAAACATTCAGATTCCAGCTCTGAAAATGGAAGCTGAAATGCTCTCTGTCTTTGTATGTGTATGTGCGTGTGTGTGTGTGTGTGTGTCCAAAACAGGTGAGAATTTTTCATCATCTCTTTTCTTTTGAGATCCAGACAGATTTTCTTTTTGCCACCTCAAAACTCTAGCTCACAGTAATTGACTTTGTGGGCACAGAAGCAGGAAAAACACACAGAAAACAGGGTTGATGGGAAAAAAAGGGGTGGAGGCTGATATTTCCACCTGAAACCGAAGTGTTTGACGATCTCGTGACACTTCCTGTGGTGGTCTGTAACTTGTGCATAATTAACGTACCTACCAATTATGTAAAGAGTGAACGTATTTGTGTCAGTGGGGGGGAAAAACACACACACACACACACAGTATTATGAGAGAAGATGTGGTTCTCGTTTGGATGAGCCTGATAGCTCCTCTGTGCCCATCTGTTACCAAAATCAACCCTCACTACATTATAACCCTGCAGCCGTATATAAATATTAAACATTAAGAGTTCCTGGCCACAATTTTTGTCCAGATCACTTTCAAGCCATTTTGGCCGTGTATAAATACATTTTTCGAAAGGATATTCATTTCATATTCATCATATGGGAATTAACTATAAAATCTGTCTGCAGAAAACACTACAGAAAAAGTCAAAATGCTTAAAATTCAATGTTGCTGTGTCCATCTGAGGCTTAAATCCTCCTTGATTTGCATTTTAAGGAAATTATTTGAGTTGGGTTTTTTTTCCAATTAAAATACTGAGTTTACGTAACAAAATGGCGTTTAGAGGGTTCAAATCCCCTCAAATAATTAATATCTCATATATATATTGAGTTGATAAACAATATTGACTCCTTTAAATAGGAAAACATATTAGTATATGATATTTCTGAAGCACTTTTAAGGGAGGGGGCATTTTCGTCCTGAGGGACCATTGAGAAGTTTTTTTGAGGCACTCTTAAACCACCATTGGAAAAAATAGTCCCCATCAAGTGTATGAAAGTGAAAGGAAGAGGAACACAAAGACGAGAAAGCAAAGCATTCAGATAATCTTAATCTGTTTTTAAGAGGCAAACAGGCCGACAAATGACAATTAAAAGGTTTCAGATTATTCATTTTTCCTTCCTTTTTTTCCAGGTGTTTTGGGTAACATTGGTGGTGACATTTATCAGTACACCATTAAATCGGAACAGTCTCAGATTAGCAGGAATTAAGATTGAACATTTTTGAGAATTACACCTCATACAGGTGTAAAAACAACGGATTAACGCTTGGTCTGATCGGCCGCTCAGCTCAGTGGCGCGCGCGCGCGCACACACACACACACGCAGTGAGATTTGTGAGGGCCACTGATGTTTTGGAGAGGGTCTGGAATACACAAGCGGGTTGTTGTTTCCTCATTATTTCCACATCTGCTCATTATTTTTAGTTTGTATTTCTGCAAAAAATAGAAAATCTTACTGAAATCCATTTTATTATTTCCCTTTTTTTGTATTGTTGACACTTGAGCGACTCTTCACTTTCACCATCTCTCAGGGAGCTTAGATGCTGGATTCTTTAAAGGTTTTTAAATGCATTTTGACAGTTTTGTATTTTTAAGACTAATGGCACTCACACATTGTCCATTATAGACGAGGTTCTGTTACTCCGGCTTGCTGCAGATTCAGAAGTATTGACAGGTCGTCCTCCTCCTTGCATAATGCTGATCTAAAACTCATAAACTTTACGGTTCCTACAGTCATGCTATGACTTTATTACTTTTCTATGACCAGCAACAATGTCTCTAGTGATTATGACTTTCTGCGTGATGACAGCTCCTATAAACAACACCCATATCCAACAGTCCTGCCTGCTTTGACGCGCAGACATCGAGGCCAAAATGAGGTTAAAGAAATTCCTGCTCGTAAAGCAGCACCACAGTAACAGTGACAAATAAGTCATAAACTCTCACAGATATAAAAACTAAAAACCTTTGAACCCGTGATGATGCCATAAAAACGTCATAAACTGCACAAATCCTGCATGCACAATATAGCTTTCTGAAGGCCTTCCTGCTCCCCGCGGCTGCAGCTTATAGAGTAGTGACCAGCGGCTGAAAGCAGGGGTGAATCGACCACTGTGGCGTGCGGACAGGGCGCCATTGTTTGCTGCTGAATGCAACAATAGGACCTCTGTCAGAAGGGATCATCTGTTTTCTTGGCTAGTTGGCCCGCTAATAGGGCTACTTATGCTGTGTGGATGGGCCGGAGCCAGGTCTGAAAACAAACGGACAAATAAACACACAAACAGACAAACAGGCGGGTGGGCGGCGCCTACAGGAGGGAGTGTGTGTCCGCCTGTCGCCCTGCGTATATGTCTGCGTTTCTTCATGTATGAACGCGTGGCGTGTTTTCCACCCATGCGTCAAAAGAAATGTCGTCGAAACTGCAAGTAGTGGATAAGCGGAGGACAAGTGGTGTTGTGGAGCACCTCCTCTGATTAGAGAAGGGTGGGGATGAGGGTGGGAGGTAGGAGGGCTTCTTTAACTCCCTCTTTAAAAGCATCCTTGCCTCGTGTGAACACTGGTGTCTAACTGAGCATCCCTTGTTCGTCAGAGGAGGCGCAACCTCTGAACTCTGAGCTTTAACTTTTTGTTGTTGTTTTTTTCAAATTATTTAATTATTTTTTCTATTTTTTTCTACATTATATCATTCACTTCACTTTTTAACGTATTTGTTCCATTTTTATTGTATTTTTTTAATTTTAATTTCATTTTGATTATTTATTTATTATTTTCTAACAATTAACTTCTACATTTTATCTGCTGTTTGGATATGTTTATATTCTTGGGTGGGCATTCTTATTTTGTTAGATTTTATTCTTATTTTCATTGTTGTTTAAATTAATTAATGTTTTTTCTACCATTTCTGCACGACCAAGTTTTGTGTTTAATACTTTTTTCATTCTTTACTTTTGTCAGCGACTTGGAGTTATTTGGAAGATAAGAATTACCCTTTGAGGGCCGAACGCAAGAGCAACACCACGCCACACTTTTGGAGTGAGGAGGAAACCAATCACTAGAAAGTACTGGAATAGCCAGATCCACAAAAAGGGGAGCACAAAGTTATGCTAAGCAGGGTTTGTACGAGATGTGCTCTATGCGTCACTGGTTTGATTGGGATATCACCATTGATTACAGTATGGATACAGGAATAACCCTGTTTGCTCATATGCGCAAACGGGTTATTCCCAATGTTTCAGTAACCGGAATATTTACCTTAACCCCAATATTGACTGCATGTAAAGACAGTCAGTGATTCTGATTCTGATTTTGACATTACAATAATATTGTGCATCTTTAATTCGCCACAACTTTTCTGTTTCACTGTTCCTCTGGGTGACTTTCACTTCCGCAATGCTTGTTATTGTAGCCATGACAGTGAAAGTCATGCAACCACAGATTCAGCCCACGATGTTTTCTCAGTCCTATTTGATTTAGCGTGTGGGGGCTCAAACCAGTCAGTGCCAATCATACAGAGGTCTCAATACTATATCAATAATATTCACATTCATTATTCAGCTAGAAGTATAGATACTGGGGTTTGAAGGATAAAATTAAAAGTAATGTAAGGGGGGGAAAACTTGCCCTAGGCTGCTCCACAGGGTCCTATAGTGCACTGCCCCGCCTCCCCCAAAACACATGTTTGTAAAGGCCATAATATAGTTATATCAAAATGTTAATGTTGAAAGTTTGGGATGCACCACATGTGTTGAGGACCACATGTGTACGACTGAGGAATGCATATCTTTATACTTTTCATCCAACCTTTCAAATTCACTCTATCTGGATGGCGCAATTTATCTGGAAATGTTTTGGGGTTTTTTGTGTGTTTTTATGAACGATGACAAGCCGGAATGAAAACAAGATGACATGAAAAAGGAGTGAAGAGGCTATTTTTCAAATGTATGGAGAAGAAAGTACACATAATTGCGTGAAGTGTGGGTCGTGTGGCAGTAAAGTATGGGTACCCAAAATTTCTACTTAAGTACGGTAACAAAGTATTTGTACCGTCTCTACTTGACACCTCTGCAATAATAATGTTGACACATGAAAGATATTTAGTCTCCAGGACTGTGAAGTAAGAACATGTTGGGCGTACGCACACACCACACTGCCGGGCAGTTTCAACCAGAGCGCGCAACGTTGATTCAGTTGAGGTCGGACCTGCAGAGCGTTTGCACATTTTTGCCAATTTTTCTGTTTTTGCTGTTGGCACCGTCAGCGTCTCAGCCTCCACAGTAAGAGCTGATAAATGGGCCAAATTTACAGGCTCTGATCACACGGCTTTAAACACCGCGGGACCGCACTCACCCTCACCCTCACCCGCACACTCACACTCACACTCACACTCGGGCGGCGAAGGCCGGCCTGCAAGGTGCCAACACGCTCATCAGTGCCTTGCTCAGGGACACTTTGACATGGAAATGGCAGCCCATGATAGAAAAATAAGAATGATTGTATTATATTCCACTTTCTGTTGCTTTCCAATCCTGTTGAATGCAGATGTGATTTGATTTGGTTGATGTCTGTGAGTTTGTGCACCAATCTTTGTTTGCATTTTCTTTAAAGAAATAAATACAAAATTGGATAGAAAAATGGAACTCTCCAGGCCAGGGAATCGAACCTGCTGTTAAGCTTCATATGAACCCTTAACAGTTCCAGGGGATGTTTTTTTGACCATTTAGAGGGTCAAAATCCCTAAACAATATTTGATTTTTGTTATGTATCTTTTAGGCTGAAGCTGATTAACAAGACTGACTAATTCAAAGTTGGAAAAAATCTTAATATATTATGTTTCTACAGCAGTCTTTTGGAAGGAGACACTTTTTTGTCCCCAGGAACTAATAAGAAAGTTTGCTATAAAAATTTGTCATTGCAGAAAGGATAAGAATACCTCAAATTCGATGTTGCTGCCGATCATCTAAGGCTCTAAAAAATCTGAATTGAATTTTATGGAAATTATTGAATTTCCATATTGTGTAAACAAACTAGTCTTTAGAGGGTTAAACCCCCCCCCCCCAAATAATTAATATTTGATATATATATTTCAGGCTGAAGTTGATTAATATGATTTATTAAAAGTGGAAAAAAATATTGATAAATCTCATTTTTACAGCAGTTTTTAGGGAGGGGACATTTTTCATCCTGAGGGACGATTGAGACCATCTTTTTCAGGAAAAAAAAAAAGAAGCTGCTCTCTGAATGTTTACTACATTTATTTGTGATGGCGGACAGAAAAATTTTGTTGTTTTTGGCACCAGGGTCGTTTGCTTCCCATTCTCTCACAGAATTGTTATTGGGCCCATGCATGTTGCATACGCTGCGCCCCACAGTGCAGCATTCCTACGGGCTGGCGGCAGCATTAGCAGGCTGAGGCCAACGCAGCGCAGCAGAGAATCATTCCAGCCATTAAAAAAAAAAATACAAATCTGCCTGAGTCAGTCCCAGGAGCGATCCCAGGGATCAGCTGGAGACGGCTCGACTTTAAAGTGCCCACCTTTCTTTGGAAAACGCTTGGAAGTCTCCTGACGAGGAAAGGTGGATGGAGGAGATAAAGGCAGACAGTGCGAGGGAAGGAGGGAATGAAAGAGAATGAAAGACAGAGAAAATGAGCACACGCCCAACATTTTCCAGGTCAGCCCAAACGCCCGGGGCCAAACTTGCCGTACTGTTACTGTTTTCCTTCTTCCCCCTTTTTTCCCTTCTCTCTCTCTTTCTCTCTCTCTCTCGCCCAGGGGCAAAGTCGAGCTGCAACAGGATTCAGCCGTTCCCACGGAGACCAGAGAGACGTTGCTACCATGGCAACGGGGCATCGCTTGCTTGAGCGGAGAGCTTCTCTATCTCTCCCTCTTTCTCTTTCATTCTTCTTCCCTCATTTGCACTCTCACATTTTTTCCCCTCCATGTTCTGAAAAGAATAGACCCCTTCCTCCATTTCTCTGGATTTTCTCCCGTATTTCTTTCCACCTGTGCTTTGTCCGCATCTTCCTCTCATCCTCTCAAACTCGAACGTGCAGTTAGAGGACCGCTGCCCGTCAAACTGCCATAATTAAATCGACAACAGCACTTCTAACGGGGGAAAAGGCCGCACACACACTTCACACAGAGTGTCTCTTTACATAGCTTCAGAGAGTGGCTAAAGAGACAAACATTTAGATTGAGTCACCGAGCTCAATTGCATATGTCGATACGTGCTTGGTATTCCAAGGTGAGGATGAAAGCAGAGGCTTGAATTTGGAAATGCCTCTTGTCGGTATTTCTTCCACATTACCCCATTTAACCCTTGTGAGTTCCTTAAAAAAAAATTTCTCAATTGTCCCTCAGAATGAAGAACGTCCCCCTCCCGCAAAACTGCTGTGAAAATAACATATATTAGTATTTGTTTCCACTTAGAATGGGTCAGTCTTTTTAACCCTCTAAATGCCAGTTTGTTTACGTCATTCCACAGTATTTTAATCGACAAAAATACAAAAACTCATATAATTTCCATAAAATGCAATTCAAGGAGGATTCATCATTATTGTTAGAGCCTCAGATGGTCAATGATTAGCAGCAACATTGAATTTCAGGCATTCTTATTTTTTCTGCAGTGACAGATTTGTATAGCAAACTCTCTTATTATTTCCTTGGGCCTTCCTTGGGCCTGAGTCAGTTTTGTCAGTCATCTTCAGCCTGAAAGATACATATCAAATATCAAATATTTCTTTAGGGATTTTGACCCTCTAAATGGTCAAAAAACATCTGGACAAAAAAGGTTGCCAGGAACTCTCAAGGGTTAATCAATCAATGAATTCTTCAACAAATTTGTAATATTTTAAAAAACAAAAAAGCTATGTCTTATTCATTAGACCATGGACATTTATTCAAGAGAATCTGAACATTTTGATCTCAGTCGTTTGAAAAAGTTTACTGGAAATATGACCTAAAGTTAAGTCAGGTGCACATTTCTGACAGACAGATGTACTTCATGGTCTGGCTCCGTCTTTCAAGCTTTGCCACAGATTCACTTCTGAAGCCAAAGGCCGTATGGCCACAAATATGGTGTCTGCCTTCACCACAGTCACGATGGAAACATTGTTAATATGGACTGGAAGGTACTGGAAAAATATTTCTTTCCATATCTACGTCACATCACATGATAATCCCATCAGACATCTGTCATGTTTTTCATACAGACTGTCACCTGCAGCCAACTGACTCGGATATTATCATCTCATTAAACGGTTGTCATCAGCTGTCATAGGTGGAGGAAGCAGAGCCCTCCTCTGCTGCCGATAGTTCAGAGAGATGCTGTCGAACAGAGATGGTAATTCTGAGAAAATGATTCAAATAGATAAAGGTGACTTGAGAAGGTGGACGGTGGACGGGCAAGAAAACAAACTTTGCAGCTGGAATCAAACTATCAGGTCCTGTACCTGATCGTTTGATTCCAGCTGCAAAGTTTGTTTTCTCTGCTGCTCTAGGATGTCTGTAACATAGATCCTGCACACCCAAAATCAACTTTTTACCATCTGCTTGCTCGCCTTAATGCAATGCAAAAAATGCAAGGTAATGCATTGCAAGGTACAGCCACATAAAGTAATGCAGTGTAATGCAATGTAATGTAATGCAACACAAGGCAATGTGCTGCAATGTAACGTAAGGCAATGCAGAGCAACGCAATGTGCTTCAACGTAACATAAGGCAATGCAGAGCGACGCAATGTACTGCAAAGTAACATAAGGGAATGCAGAGCATGCAATGTGCTGCAATGTAATGCAAGTCAATGCAGAGCAATGCAATGTTTTGCAATGTAATGTAAGGCAATACAGAGAAATGTAATGTGCTGCAACGCAAAGCAACGCAAGGCGATGCCACACAACGTAATGTAAAACAATGCAACAGCAGGAAAATAAATGCAATTTAATGCAGTGCAATCTGCAATGTAAAACAATGCAATTTAATGCAATGCAGTTTGCGGTCATATAAAGCAATGCAATGAAAAGCAATGTAAACTTAATGCAATGCAGTGTTGGGCAATGCAAAGCTATAAATTGTGCTACAATGCAATGTTAAGCAATGCCACACAATGTTATGTAATATCAGATATATAAGAAAATGGCATTTGCTTTACATTACATTGTGTGTGCATTAAAGCATAATGTGACACAACATGGTGTGATGAAATGTAACATAATGTAATCTAACACAGAACAACACAACATAACACACATAAAAAAGCAGTGAGATGCAAAACAGAATAATACAAGGATATTTCCAAAAAATCTGTCTTCAAAAACATTTTTTTTTCATTATCATTTTAGAAGGGAATGTTCCTACATTGAAATTTTATATTGAGACAGGACAATGGTTTTGGGATTTTTCATTCATATTATAGTTGCACGTGAACTCCACAACACATCCCCCTCTAAAAAGTACATGTTTGCCACAAAATAATTTAAGGTTCAGTGACTATCATGGCCTGTGACAAAAAAGGAGCGGGCATTTAAGAGAATGTCATGAGTCGTTACGCTCAGCTCCACCTGTGACCCAGAGCTTGAAGCTGAGCAATTGATTTTGACTGCTTTTGACAAGACATCATCAAAGCCAAGTGTTGCTCCCGAGTTCAACACCTTCACACTTGTTGGGAGCATTTGATTCAACCTTCCCTTTAAAAAACTGTTGTGGATGCATTGTTTATGTACGCCGCCCTCTTCTATCATCGTTTTCCATAACCGCTTTCCTCCTCCTCACACATGGCGAGTCATTAGAGGTGTGAGTGCATCCTGATGCATGTTGCACCAGCTCTGATCGAGGGTGACGCCTGATGTAAGGTCACTTAATGGAAGTTTTGGTGAAAGTGCGCACGACAGTGGGAGTCTGAACCTATAGATTATTTATGCGGCTGTCAGGGTCTCTCACCGTCATGCCCAGCAGGGTTGTAGTGATAGTGGAGAGCATGTGTGTTTAAAGATGGCGATGATCAGCAGAAAGAAGAGAAAAAGAATAAAAGAAGCTCACCATCGAAGCTAACCCTAACCTTTTTCTCCCCCAGATCTAGCAATACCTGAGCTTATAATTAAGTGATGTGTGTACTGACAAACCCTGTAGACGCAACAAGGGGTCTTCTCACACATGCGTACGTACTCAGGTGTCGCTGAAAAGGTCGGCTTTCTCTCTGTCGCTTCCCATCCGTCAAGCCCAAAGCATTTTGCTTACTCAAACACTCACTCTTCCTATTGCTGCTGTACAGTATAGAGTTCCCTGTTGGGTGTTTCGACCACAGAGATGCATTTAATGTCACGACACAGTATCACTAATGGACTGAATGGATTTCTAGATGTATAGGGGTGATATTGATTGCGTTCTATTGGCGTCATTAACAGGCTGTCTGATGCCATTAATATACAGCGAGCTTCAGTGAAACTCATCGAATGTGTCTTTCAGTTTCATCTAATAGAGAGATTATAGTTACCATGATGACTGACACCTGTTTAATCAAAGCCATTGTGAATCTCTGCTGAAATTGAGCTATTTTCAAGATTGCGGCGATTGTTATATGGGTGTCGATAAGTGATCCCACTGAGTGTAAGTATAACTGGAGCAAAACACTCCCGCAGGCACACACTGCGTGAGGCGCGGTGGTCATCGTCCTGAGTGCAGGTTATGTGATGCCTGCTGGTGCACGAGGACTTATCGCGGCGTCCATACCGGCATCACACCAGGGGTGAATGCATGCACAAAAGTACGCTTGATTATTGTTACATCTCTTACACCTTTTACTGACATGCAGCGAGTGAATGGTGGTGTCAGATTTGCCTCGATAAAGTAGGCGTGACTCGGCTGCATTAGTTCAGCGTCGTGGTCAATCCGCTTTTCATACTGTGATGAAGCGTTCGCCTCTTACAGAGCGCTGTGCTGACTCGTTGCTTTTACCGTGCTCGTAAATTGGTTTCTTACTGTAGAAAGGGGATCGAAACATCATCTTTAGAAAGATGTTGGCTTTAATTATGAAATAGTTTGTGGTGCAGTTGGTGTGCAAAGGTTTGGAGATTTGGGATTTTTAGGTTGTGTTTCTCTTCGTGGACCAGCCAAGCCTAACCCTTAGCCATAGCTAATGCCGATGCAAATGCTTGATGCAAAATGGTATGTTTGCATATTTTTTATTTGTTTGTTCATCCTCATCTAATCAGAATTGTTGCACCAGGCAATTGTGTCGGGCCCTGAGCTCCGAGGGGACCCCAGAGACAGCTGACATTGGTCCGCATCAATGACAACATGCAACCAACAGGTTGTCAGTGTCTAGAAACACCCCTTCTTCATATGACGATGTGTGTGCCAATGATTGAATAATAAAAAAGAAGAGGTAATAATTAGAGGTCCCGTGTAGATTGTCAACAACAGGCTCTTATTTAATCCAACAAAATGCTTCTTTTCTTTTTTTTTTAACACAGAGGCTTATTATTATTAATATTATTACAGTTTAAATAAAAACTTATTATAGTTCATTATATTAGTGTCCATTTTTTTAGAGTAACATTGTTTTTATCCACCCAGCAACAGTTGAGTTTACAGTCAGCTGGCAGGCAAACAGAACTGCCACTGTTTCATGCAGCCACATACATTCCAACACATTAGTATACCAAAAAAATCAATAAACAGACAAATGCCAACACACGTGCTCTGCCCCTCTGGTAGGAATCTAAATAAAAATCCACCAACCCTACCGGATGTGCATCACTGGTTGTCATGGCCACTGGGGAATATTCTTTAGGGTTGCCAAGGTAACAGCTTGGGGAACTCTTTGCCAGGCTGTCACTCGTCTGGGGAGAGAAGAGTCGATGAATGCCAATGATTATATGTGTTTGTATTTTTTTTTCATTGCCGAATAAAGTGCGTGTGAAGGGTCTGAAGTATTGAATGGGAGCCTGAAAGCGATTGATAGGGGGAAAGATGAATGGGATGAGCTGTACGAAGAAAGCAGCAACAATAAAAATCACAGTCAGACGATCGTGTTTACATAAGGTCCATGTTTCCTGAGGCGAGGACACACAAATGATGCCATTGTTATCCAGTGAAGGTCTAATAGCGTGAGTTCAGGTCTGATGTTTCTGTGTAAAGCAATGTGTGTGCGTGCGTGTGTGTGTGTGTGTGTGTGTGTATGTGTGGGAGGGGGGGGCATGCACACACAGTCATATATCCGTGTGTGCATGTGTGTGTTTGTGTGCAAAATACTCCTCAGTGGAGATTCATAGCAAACAAGCTGCCGTTCATACCGATGTAGACAGGGAGATGAGGGAGAGCGAGTCGGACCCAGTTGCCATGGCGATGCAATCAGCTTTCAGTCGAAGCATCTCCAGGATGATGTCAGCATCGAGTCTCACCTGCTGAGTCAAAAAATGAACACTCTGTTAGTTAGCTGCAGCACCATTAACGAGCGCAGGGACTTTCATTTTGAAAGTTAATGAGAAAGCCTGAGAAATAAATGGTCACGTTTGGGTTTGAGATTCTGTTTAGAAAGTAATGTTTCCTAAATGGAAGTTAAAAATAGCTCCTTTCATTGCATTAGCCTCACAAACTGGCATTTTTTTTCTTCACAGATTAAGTATCTTTCCTGCTGTCTTCGGATTTCTTCAGAATCCTTCTAATTTATTTTTTCTCACTTTTTTTCCCTCTCCATCCTGTTTTTCCGCTTCCCTTGCCCCATATTCATACTCTAATCTGGTGCTGTCGGTTTTCTTGTCTGACTCCAGTAATCTTGTCAGGACAGATGGCCCACACACACACACACACGCGCGCACTCATGCACGCACACACATACATGCACGGTTGCACATTCACTGGACATTCGCTCTTCCCGTGACCCAGATTGAAACTCACTTTTCACACTCAGATACTCGGACTCTTGGTCACACCTCCGGCCCCACATGGCTGCTCCCCCTCAGCCCCTTCTGGTGTCATGTGACCTGTTTGGAGGTGGAGCAGCCGGTGATCAACAGGTGAGCAGATCAGTGATGGAAACAAATTGCAGCTCACACTCATTTCTTCAAGACCTGCTCATCACGATACAGGAGATCCTAAATTCCAACATTTATATCTTTCTTTAAATGGATACAGATTTGTGTTTGCATCTGTATTAAATTTAGATACATACCGTCCATCTATGTGTGATCCATGCATTATTCTCGGATAAAGTTTCCAAATTTTAACCCTTAACAGTGTCTTTAAAAAACCCTCTCAATTGTCTCTCAGGACGAAAAACGTCCCCTCTCTGAGAAATGCTGGATTTAATTATTACTATCATTAGAGCCTCAGATGGGTCAATGAGTAGCAGCAGCATTGAGGCTGAATTTGAGGCATTCTTATTTTTTCTGCAATCAAAATGAGTTAAAAATAAAAAGTGGTCTGGAGAGGAAATGCCCCCTAAGGAACTCTTAAGGGTTAAGGGTTTATTCGTTGTCGCATAATCCTGCTAATAGTCAGACAAAAAAGGAATGAATGAATGAATTTCAAGCCATTACAGTTTGAATACGTACACACATAACACTTTGTTTGTGGAGTCAAGCATGTTATATAAGAGCAATCAACAAGCTGTTTTTTTCCCCCTCTGAGCCTAAAACGGAAAGACATGCAAGCTTGGATACTAAAAAACCCATCGCAGTGCAGCCACACCTTTTTTTTGGTTGATTTTCCTGCTGCATTGGTCATTCACATTGGCCCGAACTCCCCAGTTCTATTCAGCAAAGACAATTATTAATAAATAATGATTTATCAGGAATACCATTCATGGAACAAACATGTCTCTTTTGCCAGCATTTTCTGATTCATGATGCGATCTTTGCTTCTCCATATTAACAAAATCAATCAAAATTTTAGTAGCCTCGTCCAATGTTCAGTTTTCTGCTCTGAAAATGAACAGAAGTGAATATCGGAGGAGTCATTAGTTTTGACCTTGTATTGCATATTCGACAGAAAACTTTTTCTCCTACTTTCATCTATCAACTGGGAAAGTTTCAAGCAGATCTCCTTAAACACGTATCACCTCAATGGCCCAAAGGAGAAGAGGAAAGAGAGAAATACTGAGCTGGAGACCAGAGAGGACAAGACATCAATCACACCACCTGAGTGCGAGACGGAGCAGAAACGTTAGCGATGTAACAGATCTCGCTAATGGATGAAAGACTATTAGTCTTATGATTATACTGTCCAGACAGAACTAATCAATCTCTGGATCGTTTGTGTGTCCTCTGGAGGCCTGTCACACATTCCTAATGAGCTAATCCATTCAGCGAGCCCGGGACAGGATCCCATGTCCAACCTGCAAAGAATTCAACAGCTGACTTGGGCTGGCGTACGCATCGCATCGATTACCTTTGCACGAGAGTGAGGTCGCCGTTTTCAGAGCTTGACGACGCGGAATGTCCACTTACATGAGCTAAAAGGCTTGTTATCCAGATAGTGAACACACCTCCCATGAGTTTTGGTGTCTTACGGGGGGTTCTAGGGTTGTAGTCAAGATGGCACGAACCGACACCAAGATTTGACCAAAACTGAGACAAAACACTTGGCGTTCAAGACCAAGACCAAGACCAGGTCTTTTCCTTGACTTTAGAAACCTGAGTACGTTTACCTTGATGCATTCTTTTTACTTAAATAGCACAATGCAACAGATCAACAAAGGTATTTTTTGCTTATCTTCCTAAAAAGGGGTTTTTCTTAAGAAGCCTGAGTCCATGTTGCTATGTGCATAGGCAGCTTTTTCCACTTTTTTCAAGTGTTTGAGGATTTTTTGTTTATATACCAAAAACAGATGTGGATTTGTTGGATCAATATGGCTTCTGAGTTGACTGAAATCAAATGAAGCCATTTAATAAGAAGTCAGAGGCTGCAATTTGGGGGACTTAATCAAACTACCAACGATTGGAAGTTATAGAGTGGCAAAGTCCCACACCTTCTGGTAGACTCCCTGGGACCTATGAGATCACAGAGAAAAATGAATGGGTTTCTATGGAGAGAAAGTCAATATTTTCCAGTCCCAGTTGTTCAATGCTCCGTATTAGACATATGTTGTTTGTGGATTTAAATGATAAGTTTCATGTCAAGAGCTTGACCGTTTAATGTGCAATTGTTCAGTTAAAGGCTGTTGAGAACACAATGAGAAAGACTACATGATGCTTATATGATGTCACGTCATCAGACAAAAATGTTTTAGAGTCCAAGCCGGGACCTTCAAAAGTAGTCCTGAGACTACTTAGTCCAAACTCTAAGATCAACCAATCGTACTACAGCACTACAAATAATCCTTTTCCTTCATAAATAGAATAAAAACCTAATGATTGGCTAAACGATGAGAAGTCATCCCAACTCCCATTCCCACTAACCTCTAGGAGTGGAGATTGGAGGGCTGGAGGGGGAGATGAAAGCAAGGCGGCAGAGAGACGAGGTGAAAACGCAGATGAAAGTCCGGAGCCAGAGGGAAGTGATGGCCTTTAACGTGAACGGCGATGGATCAGGAAGCGAACGTGAACCGAACGGCAGTCACCGAAATCTGATTAATATCAATTCAAAACATGATGTAGAAAAGTGATACAGCATTTTCAGGTTAGTAATTTACATTTGATATGTAGATAGAACAGGAGGTCTGCAGAATATCAATGGAAGGAAACCATCTCAACAATTCCAAAACGATTTTGTCTTTAGAGCTTCCAGTGCCAATGACTCAATCGGTCGTAACAGAACGTTGCTAAAATAAGCAGTGCCGATGTGAAGTGAAAGGGTTCGTTGAGCAGCTGCGGTAATTATGACCGGGGGAAAACATGAAAGTCACAAATGTTATTGAGTTTAATGCACGTCAAGGAATTATGGAAGGATAAAATGAAAAAAAATATCTAAACATGTCCACTGGAATGAGAGGTTGGAGTCTAGCAGCCAGGTAAAATACCTGATCACCTCAAAAATGGCAAAAATGTTTCTTTGATGTGTTTTGATAATGTTTTACCTTTATTTTTTTTTAATGTAAGGATCTATCTGAATGCTAAACAAACTGACTGTTACTGCACTTACCCACAGACCCATGTGAAGCATCTCACAAACCAACATTTGACTGTAAAACAACCTCCTGAAGGTTGTGAGAGCGTCGTGTGTGCTCTGCCTTATGATGTTGCATACATTTCTGCACTATGTATTTCACTCCAGAATCACAGCTGCTCACTTTGATGAATTTCTAACTTATTGTTGCTTCTTGACAGAAATTGTGGGACTCAGGCTCTCCTGCTAAAACGCTCCATTAGCTCTGTGTTCCACTCACATATAATAATGCATAATGACAGCAAGGTGGCAGGGACCCATATGGATGGAGCAGTAAACTTTTAAAGGCATGTCAAGGCTTTAAACGACTGTACTGAAGCTCCAGAGGGGCTACGTATGACCGCGTTTCTACTGACGTAATCGGCTCTACTCGACTCGCATCTGTGTGCGTTTCCACTGAGAAAAAGTACCTGGTTCCTGGTGCTATTTTCTTTCCTACCTGCTTCTTCAGAGTTCCAAAAAAAGCAGCTGGGTACAAAAAGGTGATGTGGACACATTACAGAGAATCGTCACAGCGTCATCAACAGTAGCCACGCATAGAGTAGACAGAGCAGCACAATCCCCCCCTGACCCCCATTTTTAAACAGCTAGGAGTTTGTTGTAGTAGTAAATGGTCTGTATTTATATATTTATTATAGCACTTTTCCACACCTGAAACTGTGCCCAAAGTGCTTTACATAGTACATCGAATTCACCCATTCATGGCAGAAGCTGCCATCAGAAGCAGTTAGGGGTTCAGTGTCTTGCTCAAGGACATCTCGACATGAACTCTCCAGGCCAGGGATCAAACTGGTAACCATGGCGCCTCGTAGCCCCTCAGCTCAGCAGTGTTCAATCGAGTAGGAACTGAGAGATGACTTTTATTCTAGATTTGATGAGGAGATTTACCTGCCTAATCGTTAAATTAGACCTGCAATATCTACCTCAAATAACACACACAAGATTGGCAATTCGAAATAAGGTATATTGAACCCAGCAAAGATCCTTCACAATCCAGTATCTCAAAAAGGTAAGTACATTTAAGTGACTAATGGATTAAAATGCTACAGTACCAATACCATAAACTCAAAGTTGGATTCACAATACACAGCTCTATTAAGTATCGTCGGACCACAATTGGCCAATTGAGTGTTTTGGACCGCCCACCCCAAAAAAAGAACAGAACCTCTGAGATCTCAGGTATTGAAAAATTGTCGAAAAAAAATCAGATAAATGGAAGAAATAAATAAACAAAATGAGTGCACACAAAGCCCTTCCACCCTCTTTCACAGGGAATGTTGGAATGTCCAAGGTGAGTATCGCGATGGGAGAGGTGGACGTGGATGACTCCTTTTCTGGAGGTGAATGGCAATCAGGAGAAAGATGTGGATGGATGACAGAAGATCATAGAGGAACCGACGGCTGAAGACACAATCGAAGGACCCTAAAAAAAATATCAATTGTTTTACAGCTCTACACAGTTCTACGCCGTCCCTACATGTCGATTGTCTCTTCATCTGTGTTCAACTTATCTGTCAGTTTCCTGACTTTTGACTTCCAGTATGATTCTTTTTTTCTTCAGCATCTACACACACAACGCATCGGCTGAGGGAGACTCGCAGAGATTGCTACTAAGGTGAGATGCCCACTCCAGCAGCACCAAACAGCTGCCACCACAATTAAAGGGGCAGTGACAAATAATATACAGGTTGTGATGAGAAGATGCTTTTGGTGGTTTTTTGTTCAACAGTCGTTTTACATTTGAGCGAACATTTATAATAAAATACATAATATACAGCGATTTTTTAGAGCTAACTACCAATAACTTGGGGTTTCACTAACCCTGGTTACACAGTCATATGTTCTTCTTTCTTCTTCTTGTCCTTTGTTATAATGGCAGTGAAAAGGGGCACACCATGGTCTTTTGAGGGGGTACAAACCTTCCTCACGTTGCTCGTTGACCATCGCATACAGAAAGAGTTGCACAGCTCCACTCGTAATGAGCAGCTTTCCGAGAAAATGCACGGCTACAACCTCCATGTAGTGCTGTGAAATGTAAAAAAGACCTTAAGAGCGACACTTAAGCAACGCTGAAATGACTTCACAGGAGTTTCACGCCTCATCCAGGCGTTACTATTTTTGCAGTGGAAACGCTCCCCAGAAAAAGTACCGGCTCCCAAAAGCAAGAAGAGTAGAGTCGATATCGTCAATGGAAATGCATGGCGAAGCAGTATTGAATCTCGGCTTCTGTCTGGCTTTGTTAGAGCATGGTAATTGAAAGTGTCTTTGTGGTTGGAACTTCTAGGGGGAATGTGTGGAACAAGTCAAGTCCTTCAAATTCCTTGGTGTTAATCTCTCTGGGAGCCTCTCCTGGTCAGCCAACGCCTCTGCCATGGCGAAGAAAGCTCATCAGAGACTCCACTTTCTGAGAGTCCTCAGGAGAAACAACCTGGAGAGGAAGCTCCTGATATCCTTCTACCAAGCATCCACCAAGCTTCCATAGAGTGGAAATAGTTAAGCAGCACAAATACTTATGTGCATTTATCGATGACAAACTGACTTTTGAGCATCAGATGGATGCAAAGAGGCGAGCCAGGGGATGTTTTTTTGTCATTTACTTTTTATTGTGTTTCTTGAGAAAAGAAATAGAAACAAATAGAAACAATAATAGAACAATCAAAACAAACATTAATAGAACAGACAGCAGGGGGACGATCCATCACTCAACTAACATTTAGTCCACACATACATCATACAGTCTCAAAAGACCGCCGTGGGCACACATTTTAATTACACAAAATCAGGCCTTACAGTTAAAACAGAGGTAAGCCATTTTGACCAAAGACATCAGTCTTACATCTCAGTTTAAACACGATTCTCTCCATAATGTATATACCGTACACAACATCAATCCAGTCATTTATAAGAGTTACGTCTCTTTTCAGCCATTTTCTGGTCAGAGCCTTCTTGCTCACTACCAACAATATTCTCAATAAACATTTTTCTCACATTTAAGTTTCTCTAAGTCGTTGAGGTACAAGATTTTAAGTTAAAGCAGATTTTTTTTAACTTAAAAACCGCCTCCAGGAGGCCATGGACAGCTCTCCAGAACCGAGCCACAGAGGGACAATCCCAAAAGATATGAAAGTCAATGGACTAAACATCCACAGGACCTCCAACAAGCAGTCTGAACGGAGCACCTGCTCTTTTGTATTGGAGTACGAAAAAATCGAGTTAAGATCTTCCAGCTGTATTCGCTCCACCAAGGAGAGCTTGTTGTCAGCCATTGTTGTCTGCAGATTCTGTCCCATTTCTTCACCGTGATCGTGAGGTTACCCTCTGCTTCACACCTTGTTTTAATGTTCAGAGTCTCCCTTTAAATTCTGGATAGCATGGTATAATCTAGAAATCATTTTTTGATATGAGCCATCGTTGTAGGCTTTCTGGAAAATACCCAAGTTCTCGTCTCCAAATGTCACGCCACCCTCAAAAAATATTTTCCTGATAAAGTAGACCACACAGTCTTAATATGGGAGCCCTACAAGAGCCCTAAAGGCCAAGCGACTCGTGGCAGACGCCACCCACCCCTTGTTCAAAGAGTTTGCATTGCTTTATTCAGGTCGCAGATATGCTCCGCCGAGGAGCAAAACCAGGTCACAAAAACTCTTTTGTCTCGATGGCGATTCTGCCACTGCACTCTTCTGATTCTTGAACTGTCTCATATGCCCTCCCTGCTTCATTATTTTAGCGTTTTTATTTTGTAACCCCTTTTTAATCTCTTGAATTGCCATTTAATTATTATCATCTCATGCCAATCTTACATGTTACACTCCGCATGGAAGATTTCTTCCATTTTACCATTGGCTGCTTGGACAATTGCCCCCTTGGTGATTGATCATTTTGATTGATTGATTGATTGATTGATTGATTGATTGAGTCCATCCTTAGGTACTGCATCACAGTGTGGTATGCAGGCTGCTCGGTAGCGGACAAAGAACCGCTGCAGAGTGTGGTGAAAGCAGAAGGGGAAATTATAAGCTGCCCGCTGCCACCAGTGGAGGACATTAGTGCCTCGCGCTACTCAAGAGAGCCAGAAACATCACCAAAGACTCTTCCCACCCTGGCCATCACTGATTTGACCTGCTGTCCTCTGGCAGGCGCTACTGCTCACTGAACACATGCATATCCAGAGGCAGACCCCTCTTAGCATGCACTTCCCCTTTAGCAGTTAATAAGCTTCTCAACCGTTTACCTAATTTATTGATTGATATTTTAGTAGCAGTTTGACCGCAGTCCATGCTTAGGACACCACGACTCTCCTATACCTTTATATTGCTGATGGTTGTTTGATGCTACATTAGACTATAAAATATCACTCAGAGCACATTTAACTTGAGCTTTCAACAAACGAGAGAGAAGAAATGTATGATAAAAAAAACGGTCCCGTTTCCTCTCACGGTCACCACAGTTTATTGGTGCTTCAAAACTCTACTGCATGTTTGCACAAGATAGTGAATCACCCGAAACATTTAATTTACATTTCAAAGCTTGAACTTTTGTGCCTGTAAACTTGGCCAGTGCCTCCAAAATGAAAAGTTGAGTGGCACTGATCAAAATATTGAGATGCTTTTTCACTGTGATGGTCAAACCTGGAAATGCGTCTGACACACACATCTACGTTTTGTTCTTCTTGTTTCTCACAGAGGGCTGTTATGTGTTACATTTTGCACTGAGGGTTTTAGGGTACTGATTTCATAGATCTGTGTCTCAAAGATGTGTGTGTGGGACAGGTTTCGAGAACCGAATGGATCATTTTGCCTGTGACGGCTCACGTGACGAAAGAATGTTTGGAGGTTGTGAACAGTTTGACTGTATCGGTGAGCTTCAACACAATGTACACTTTTTTTTACATTTACACATAGTTTTTGGGCGGGTTCAAAACAGGTTTGAAACAATCTGCTTGAATGAACGCCAAATCCCAATCTGTTGTGAGCAGCCAACTAAATGTTCAGAGATTTGAGTTTAATGTTTTGAAAAAATGCTTTACCCATTTAAGAATTAAAAAACTGTAACATCTCATGTTGAGACGTCTGCACCCTGTGTGTGAATTTTCTGTCTCTTTGCTTCAATTCTTGGTCAGAGTTCAGCCTTGTGAGTAGATCAGTGTGAGATCAATAAGACTACATGAGACAGTAAATTTAGGAACAAGCCATAATTCTTGCGAATGGGTACCCATAAAGGAGCAAAGTTCTGCGAAACTTCCTGATGCGCTGCGATGCAAATAAACACCATCCAGGTAAAGTGAATGATTGATGATGGTTTGATTCATTTAGGTGGTTGGATTTCATCGTCCTTTGCTGAATGGAATCTCCAACTAACATGCCTTAGTATGACCTCAAATTGAGTACAAAGCATTCCATCAGTGAGGTATGACGATTCCGCGGTAAGGGAAAAAATCCTGGGTAGCGATTAGATTAGCTGTGTATATATGAAATGTTAAAATGACTGAAAAGTAAAATGAGACCAATTTGTCTCAAAGCAAATCTCACAACTGGAACTCTCCCTCTCTGGGGCCTCGCTGGTCGGCAACGTGAGAACTCTTATCACAAACTCACAGTGAGACAGCGGGCTAATGTGTTGATTGATTTGTTGGATTCGCTGAATAAAACAGATCTACTTAACAGGAGAAGATGGACAGAGAGGAATCATCAGAGTCAGAGGACGCCTTGTCAAGCCGGTTTCACTAATCTGCCGTCATTTGCACCGCTGGAGTAAAGAAGAGGGACACATTGGCTATGTTTACATGCAGTCAAATAAGCCTATTAGAATAAGAATTAGCAATAACCCGGTTGCGTATGGCCAATTAAATACCAATAACCCGATTGGTAACCCCCCTGGGTTACTCCTCTTATACTCCTATACTCCTCGAATACTTGATCATGTATAAGCCGATCGGGACCTCCGCATCAAAAGGAATATGGATATGTGTTCTGCTGCAGGAACTACTTTTAAACATGGTCAAACACAAGAACAACACCACACCAAACTTTTGGAGTGAGGAGGAAACTATAAGTGTGATGAAAGACACAAACATCCTGGCATTTGGAGACGGTAGAAAGTACCGGGATATCCAGATCCACAAAAAGGGGAGCGGAAAGTTACGCCAAGCAGGGTTTGTACCAGACGCTGCATCGCTGTTTGATTTGGGATATCCCAATCGATTACAATTACCATCGAACAGGAATAACCCTGTTTTATAAACAAATGATTCAGTAACCAGAATATGCAGCTTAACCCGACCATTGTAAACAAACAGACTTGTGCTTGTTCATTATTTTCCTTACAAGCTTTGACTTTTATTAGTTTCTTTTATCAAGGGCATTAATTGTAGGTGTACAGTGATGCTGGTGGTGCAAAATGCGACGTGTACTGTTTGAATGGTGTATGGGTGGAGTAGTAAATCATACATAATGTTTGCATATACTGCATGTTAAAAGGCTGTGTGTTTTGCCCTAAACAAAGCCCTGGAAAATGCATTTTAACAGGAGGACATTTTAACTTGTCATAACACAGCAACTGAAGTATTTGTACATGTGTCTTTGTGTGTTTGGAGCCTGGGTGGCATGGTTGCCATAGCCGT
>CAESWR010000606.1:157425-170554 GCA_903171835.1 Mullus surmuletus | reverse complement strand
TTTTAAAGGGGACGCTGCCATCTGGTGTCAATGAAAGGAAGAGTGTTACAAATGGAATAATGAGCAATGATGCATTTAGTGATAAATACAACAAAAAAAACATCTTTTTGAAATGTAAAAAAAACTCCATCACATCTGAACATGCAGATTCCACCAAACACACAGTAGCTCCATGTTCAAATGGGACACACATCCGTAGAGTAACACACACACACAGTCACACACCTCCAGGCAGACACTCTTGAGCATGCAGGGCCGGTGGTATCGAGGATTGGCACATTTCCATGCCAACATCGGAGCAGATGATTCGGAGCACACATCCGTTTCACTCCATTGGCTCGATATGTCACCGCGAGAGTCGAGCCGTCTGCCTCTCCGACACACACTTGCAGAGGATATTTGCCGCAGAGCCGTAATTAAATTTGCGTCTCTTTCCATCAAGCTCTGTCTGATGGAATGTTCTCAGATCAAGACATGACACTTTGGAATTGTGTTTCATTTTCTTTCTGTCTTTCATTCTCTTTTTTGGGGGGGTCTTTGGTGGAAAACACCCCAGTAGGTCCCGACATCCATGATGACCGTCTAAGTCACAGCTGTGAGCTTGGACTCTGGTAAGTTTTTGGCACATTCTTGAGAAGAAAAATCATGTCTGCCTAATTAAAAAGACTGCCAAGAAAAAGACTTACAAAACCATTTTTTGGGGGGAATTTCTAGTAAAATGTTGCCGGTGCGCAGGGATTTCTGGTTTGCCGACAGAATATATTGGTCAAAAGGGAATCTTTTCCTCACACACACTCCTCCTTAACCTTCAAACAAGGGCTGTTGCAATATACCGGCATTGACGATAATCGTGGTATTAAAAAAGTAAGTGTCGTTATTGTGTTAAAAATGCGATGATAATGTTGTGTAAATGATCAAGTGCCACTTGAAAAAAACCTACTCTTGGATGCAGTTGTACAGTTTCTGTTTTCATATTGTCTTTATGCCACCTTAGACACTGGTATCTTTATTGTAACTCATCTGCCAAAAGAGAAAAAAATCATCCGGGTTGCCTTCAGCAGACGAAGGAAGTCGTTCCTGTCAACCCATTTAGTGAATTATACATTTAGAAGCTTAGCCAGCATAGGAACACATATTGATATGCACTGCTATTGTTTATACACAGTGCAGATGTAGGACATATGTAGACAAATACTCAGACTCTACAGGTCTAATGTTTGGTCACCAGAGGGGGCTGTAGGTTAGTTTGACAGCCAAGACCGGCAGAGGTTTCCTTCGAGACCACTCCGTCCATCTGTTTGATGCCCTTCAGCCATGAGGCTGAGACCATCCATAACCGAGCCGTCAACTTTAACTGGGAGGATGAATGGCAGCGGAGGAGCGAAAGGTCACACACTCGCCATCTGTCCGAGATCAAGGGCAGACGTATTAAAGGTCTCCCAACATGACACATTCATAACTGCACTAACAGAGCTGCTTGATCCCAGACATCGCTGCTCACAGGTGGAATCCACTTTCATTTATTGTTATCCTGCACAAAAACTCTGCTTATTTTAGATTTATACATACCAAATACCAAATAAAGATATATTTTGTTCTTGAGCAATTAGGCATGACATTTTCTGGAGTGTGTGGTTCGCTGCATGGTGTGTTCGCTGCAATTTGGAGGTTTATTGCTCATTTCTCACAATGCTTGTAAACAAACGGTCACTTTTACTAATAAGCTTCCTTTCACAACGTAGTGGTCTATGATTATAAGAGTTCAAGCTCACGGACAGATAACACAACGTGGTTTATTCTGTATAATACCTCAAGGAAACATTGCACTGATATATTGACTGAACAGATCAAATCATGCATAGCAATAATTGCTGCATGCTGCAACTAATTAGTGTTGTAGTCGAGAGCACACAAACCCAGACTTTACCAAGACCACAGGGCATCAAGAGACAAATGATCACAGACAGAGAATTTTCTTTTTTAATTTGCATCAATTTAACAGCAACAAAAATCATCTGCATCATGTTTTATTAAAATAGGTAAATAAATAAGTCTTTTTCTTGACTTGAAAGACCATGGAGCTTCGTCCATTGGCAGCTATTTTCACTCTTTCTTTTGTTTAGTTTCAATAGTAGATACAACCTACATGCAAATCTCGACAAAGTCTAATATTTTTTTTGACATGCTCACATATTTGCCCCCAAAACAAGCAACTAACATGAATCCCCTTATAGGAGGAGTTCAATCATTTGTCCCCTCTTTGGAAGCTTTGAAGTGACACTAATTTTCTTTCATCTTCTCGGATGTTGTTTTTCACTGAAGTCTAGAGCCACTTTTTATTGCTTTTTTAGGAGGGTCAGAGTGAAATATCAACTTTTTTTCACCAGACTCGACGATCCCCGAAAGCTTTGTGACTTTTCGAGCATGTTCAGGGGGCTGCAGTTATGTGCAAGGAATAAATAATAACAATAATAACAATAATAATAATAATCATTATAATAATTATAATAACTATTATTATTATTATACATTCGCCTTTTTCAAGAGGTCCTTGGTGCACTGAATGCTGTTGGCTCTTGCCCTAATAACGACTGAAAGACGTACAAGAATATTTAATTTAGCTGTTATTTAGTTGGAGTAAAAACCTGACAGATCTTCTGAATGCCATGGATGTGTAGCTAGATAAACATTATTGCATATTACACATGCGTAAAATAAAAGCAAAATCCTCCCACTGAAAAGATGATGTTGGTTTGAAAGCAGCAGGTGTGTATGGAGTCAGTGGGGGGGGGGGCTGTTGGGAGGTGAGCTGAAGGACACCGGCAGCATGTTTGAATAAGATGTCTGTCTGCAGCCTGTTGACAAAAAGGATAAATACAAATAGACGGCTTTGATTAAAAAAGGAGGACCATGCTGTTAGGGGGCACGAGCGCGATGCTGCTCCACAGGAAGCTCGCCGCTCCAGCAGATGTTATCGGTCCACTGAATAAGCAGGTTGTCAGTTGTTATGACTACCATTAGACTGCTACAGCAGGGCCCGAAGATCCTTTGTCCATTATCGTCAATAAATGAAAATAAATTGAGGATGTGGATCTCTCAGTGCCACGGCGGAAGATTTGATGGGCTTTTGGGGGCGAGCGATAAGAAAAGATGAGGAGATGAGGAGAGCAAAGGTCCTGGAATGGAGCTTTTAAAATACTTCAATGGCTGGAAATCACAAACTTCTTTTTTGCTTGCTTTTCCTCCTTTACTGGTTTTTAAATCAGTCACTAGAGGGCACCAGTGAGCCTTCACAGCCTCTGATTTCTGCTGCAGACCACTAATAAAGGCCAAATCAAGGGTACATAAAGCCTGATATCAGCTCTTTGTCTTTTTTTTTTTTTTGCGTAACATGATGGCTCAGTGTTTGCAGCAGCACATGTGGATTGGACAGTTAGCAGCTGACAAACGAACCTCCTCACTCATCTCTGACAATGACGTGAATTTAACCAGACGAGTTGCGGAATAACTCCTCAGGGTCTTGCAGTGTTTTGGCTCCTGTCAGGTTTCAGAACTTATACATCTATTACTTGAGTCCAACCTTGAATGAGAGGTCGCAAAAGCAATTTGTGATCCAAGTGGCGCGGAGAGCAGAAGAAATGATCTCGCACTGCAAATTGCACCTTCACAACGGCACAGGTGGGTTCCAATAAAAATGAATTAATAGAATATAGAGGGCAGGGGTCACATTCAGAGAAAAATATTCAACAAATTCAACTGTGTGTGCTGGATTTCCTGTAGGTCCGCTCCCACACGTGGGCTGAACCGCCGCCAGATGTTCAGAAAATCAATTATTAACCCTTAAGATTTCCTGGGGACAATTTTTATCCGGACTACTTTCAAGCCATTTTGGCAGTGTTGGACAAATACAGCTCCATTTTTCCGGAGGGAAAGGGATATTAATTTTCTTGAAAATTTGAAATTCTGGTGTGTGTGAACTAGGAATTAATAAGATAATTTGCTATAAAAACCTGTCACTGCAGAAAAAAATAAGTATGCCAACTCAATTGTTGCTGCTAATCATTGACTCATCTGAGGCTGTAATAGTCATGGGGTTAATGAGGGTTAATATCCCCTCAAACATTTAATATTTGACATGCTGAAGTTGGGTAGTGGGATCAGTGGGAAAATACTAACATGATATTTTTTAAGATAAGTTTTTAGGGAGGGGACATTTTTCTTTCTGAGGGACGATCGACAAAGTTTTTTTAAGGAACTCTTTAGGGACAGGAAACTTGAACTTCATTGTTGCATCACTGGCCGTGACCTCTCATTTACCTTTTTTTTCTGTGTGTGCCTGATAAAACCACACGAGGTTGTGTTTTGCTCACGAGCCGTTGGCTGCTAAGTGTTGCCGAGTGCCCCCCCCCCCGACTGCATGTTCAACCCCCCTTGGGGATCTTTCTCTTTGTAGCATCATTCAACCCTGACACTCTACTCTTAGTACTACTACTAATAATAATGATAACAACAATAATAATAATAATAATGAAAATATGTCACTGCAGAAATAATAAGAATGCCTCAAATCCAATATTACTGCTAATTGACCCACCTGAGGCTCTAATAATAATAATAATAATAATAATAATAATAAAATTCTCTTTGAATTGCATTTTATGGAAATTATTTGAGGTTGTTATTTTCCGGTTAAAATGCTGTGGAGTTATGTAAACAAACTAGCATTTAGAGGGTTAAAATCCCCCCTAATAATTAATATTTGATAATAATGCTATTCTTTCAAATGTTGCACTTAGTTACTACCTCTCAGTTCTGTGAGCTTTCATCATCAAGACTCATAAGACATTTTTCCTGGTTGGAATATACTTATGATCATCTTTAGCTTTAGCTGTAGCAGCTGGTAAGTTTTCCATGCCAAACCAAAGCCAACTCAACTCTTTCACCTCTTCATCAGAACTTGGCTTGGTGATGGCACTCGTTTTCTTGATCGGAAAAGACTTCAGAAAGTCTCCATCCTCCACGCCTCGCACTACCTTTCATTAATATATGCAAGGGGTGAGGGCAGGGTCATCCACCAAGACAGAGAACAAGTGAGCTTCATAGCAAATCACTGTTTGCTGCAACATTAAAATTCAGTATCTCGTATCCAGCAACAGAAAGTGAAGTGAAATGAAAACACACTCAGAGGAAGAAAATGTGCATGCTTGTGTAACATGGCAGAAAGGGAGTGCTTTCCATGGCCACAGCAAAGTAACACCCTTGAAAACATTTGTAGCAGACCAAAGAAATGCAGAACTTTGTAGATATCACCAGGGTTGAGGTCCAATGGGCCCCACTACAACTGCTATCTACTTAGGCCAGAGGAAGCGTGTCATGAATTATTATTATTATCAGCAGAATAACCAAGACCTGAAGGCTACTTCCTGCACTACTTCCAGAAAAAAAAATCAGCATCCCATGAAATGTTGGAAGATTCTTTCTCATTGGTTGAGAAACATGTTTACCCCTGTGCTCTTTGGTTTCTTCTACCATTCTTCTTCCACAGGTTCCTTTTTGTTTGCGCAAAGGTAAACTGCCCCCCACTTCCCCATAGTAACCATTATGATTATCATCAGAGGTATGATTTGGTGAATTGTTGGTAGTGGACAGAAGTGAAGGTCTTGATCTAGTTTCAGTGACAGATGGATTGAATTAAAATTCACTCTTTAGGTAAGACAGAGGTGATGATCATTTTCTTGGTCTAGATATATCAAAATTATACTGCAGAAATCAAAGGTCGTCATCCTCATAACCGATGTCTGGCAACGCCCACTCTGCGCTCCCCTCAGGGAGAGCATGTGGCATACGCTGGCATTACCATGCGCTAATGTTTACGGTGGATTTATGGCTGTATTGCAGTTGCAGTAATCAAGCCCAAACACACACCTCAAGCTCTGCTGCAGCCTTTATCAGCTCAACTTTGCAGCCATGAACATCAGCTCTCAATAAACAAACCAACCAACCAACAAACAAGGTACACCAGCAGCTCTCATTAGCCTGAGCTGCTGCGGCTACTATCACTTACGATCAACAACCAGCCTGCTGCTAACAAAAGTAACGTTAACACAAGCACACCAATCAGAATTAATGCATATAACTCAAAGAATGTCTGAGAGGCACGGGGGAGATCTATCTATCGTCGGTAACAACTTCAAACCGCTCGGCCATCAAAACAACAGAGGCTAACGTTACTCTGCAGTGCACAGACAGCACTGTGAACAGTCGTGACCATCCAACCATCCAAAAGTGTCTAACGCTAGCTTCAAATGAGGCTTGTGCTCACAGATCTGATGTTGAATGTTTCCAGATATTAATGACTCTTGCAGATGATTCAGGGACACAAACATTAGCAGCAGGGACTGATTTACATTAACCGCAGTGCTAACATTCAGACTAAGGGAGTAAAAAATGACTTCTGTGCTCATTGATGCCGCCAACGACAGAGCAGCTGCCGCGCTTCGCTCGCTCGGTAAATTTAGAGGGCGGCCTCATCTATCCAGGGGGCCAGTCAGAAACAGCATCCACTACCGGTGGTTATTTCCCTTCTTGACGTCACAAAGGGAAAAATCTCAGACTCGCCTGTTTCAGCACACAGTCGCCAAAAAGTGAAGCAACAAGTGAGGGCGGGAACAGAATTTTTTCACTTCTGGTGCCTCATACACAGGCTATGGGGACACATATGACTGTTTGAAAACCTTTATTAAGTAAATTTTGCATAATATGGGACCTTTAGCACATCAATCACCCCCTACCACCACCAGCAGCAGCAGCACCTACAGAGACCTAGATCACAAACTCCGTCTCATAATGATAGCGTGTGTCTTCAGTCTCAACAAGTATCTGCACAGGAAAACAAAAGGGTCACACAGTGATTTCCATTCTGTTCTGTTAAAACCCCTGAAAACTCTTGGGTGTGGGGGTGGGGGGGCTTGGGGGGTCTCCCTATGTTTTTCATTACGAGCTCCGTTTGTACATCTGCGTCACAATCTTTCAGGACAGTGCACAACTACTTGGATTTTGCCGCCACAGAGTCTCCAAAATGGCCCCTTCTTACACCCCACTCATGACTCCACCTGATGCCGCACCTTCGGGCCCCATCACACACACATACACACGCGGCCAGAGATATAACCGTAGCAAGCGCCATTGTAATTCAACTGTGCTGGGGCGAGACAATCTGGCAACACCCTAAATGAGTTCTCGTGTCCCCCACAGCAAGATGGAGTGCCGCTGATAAAGCGGAGCTGCAGGCCTCGGCTCCCTGGTTTACACTGCAACTAAATCACAGTTTGTCTCGGTTTCTGCTGTTGGCTACAGGTTGTGCAGGAAGATGAACAGGAGGCAAAGAGGCAGCGATAACATTGGTGAAGTGCGACCGTCTGCGTGGCTGTTTGGGAGTGCACGGAATGACTGCGGACACGACTAAAGAAAACACCCAGAAATGAAGTTGTCTTTATGTTTTGTTTCATGTGAAAATAATAACTCTGCTGCATTTTTCTAATATGATTAAACAATAATAATGAGCTAAACACTATTCCTTTAAGAGGTTTACATTTGGTGACATGTTTTCTTGGTTGGAACATCTGCCAAACGTCCTTGATTCTCAGCTTCTGTCTCTCTTTATTCGATCTTTATTTGATAATGGAACAGGTTTTCTTATGGAAAGCCGAGTAAGTATTTATTGTATATCCTTGATATCACATGTAAAAAAAAAAGTCACCTCATCATTATTTTTTGTTTCTGCAACTAGTTAATTAGTGCTTATTTTTCCTTACACTAGTAAGCTAATATACATAAGCTAATAATACATATGTGTGTTTAAGACCCACTAGTTGACAAGTGCAGCTGCAAATGGGTTTACTGGTGAACTAGTAGATATCTTACTTTTACTAGATCACTAGTAAACATGTTGGTTCCATCTAGTCTACTTGAACTAGTTCATTAGTTATCAATGGTGGCCTTCACTAGTGAGCTAGAAAGCATTTCAGCCTTCACTAGTGAACTAGAAACATATAACTGTATGGTTCTGTCTTCCGTAATGGGTCTTGAAAATGATTCCCACGGTTCCCCATTTCAACTCACAAAAAACAGCTACTGTATGTACTTACCATTCAAGAACAAAGTGTCCTTAAAAAGAACCTGCCCATTATGAGCTGGGGATCAAGGCAGGGTTTCCCAGGTTATCGAGTTTGTAAGTAGTTATTAAGCATGAATACACTCTAAAGCCTAATTAATCGAGATCAAAACCAGCCATAGTTCAGGCTTCCGATGGCCGGCCTCTTCTATGACCAAAAAAACCCTCTCAACTGCCTGCTCTTTGTTTAGTGTTCCCTAAAGCAGAGTCTCTTTCAAACACCCATAAACCCCCAGCGCTGCTATATCCACAAATAATCCCTAATTGTGGAAGAGCAACAACCGCTCTGTGTTCTCCCTCGTTCGAAAGCCATTCAATGGATGCCTTTAATGGGACCAGTAATGGATCTCAGTTGACACTTGTTCAGTCACCATTAGATATAAGCTTCTCACCAGTGCTGCTTTCTTTCTCTGTTGCATTTATGGTCTGTAATGCGTGTTTAATGGCAATGTTTAATTGTCATTCAGACTTGTTATTGTCATTCCCCGTCATTACCGCTGAGGCCGATTATGACTTTAATTGAATATTGGCTCAGCACACACGGTCATTAGCAATTTCAGTTAATAAGGTGCAAATAGGGAAGCAGTTTTGCCAAAAGTCAGTTGGCAGCCATTAGTGTCAACCAGAGAAATAGCCTGAGCGCCAGGCTGCCAAATCAAGTCTAGCAGGCTGTTGCGGGGGGGGTGGTTGGCGAACCAATGGTGTTATAGTCAAGACCGCACAAACCGATATCGAGACGAGACTAATAAAATATGGGGTTTGAGACAGAAACAAGACCAAGACATCAATGAAAAATGATCACAAACAGAATAGAAAGACTTTTTTTTAATATAAATGTAAGACAGCAATAAAAATAACATCTGCATTATTTCTATTTAAGCAGCACGGTGTAATAAAAAATAAACAAAGGTATTTATTTTCTAGAAAATATGTCTTTTTCTTGACTTGACAACCTTTTTTTTTATCCCCAAATCAACTGTGGATTAGTCATCTGAATGAGTCTGAATTCTGAGTTGAATGAAATCGGATGAGGACATTTTAGAAGAAGAAGAAGGCAGCGGCTGCAACTTGTGGGGAAATAATCAATCTACGAATGATGGGAAGTGATTGGTTGCTGTGGAAAGCAAGGCACGATGCAAAAGCCTGGCAGTGGTGGTCTCCACTGCTCTGTCTGGATAAAAAATTTAAAGTCCACTCAGTCTGAGACTGAGACAAGACCAAATAAAAATGCTTTGGAGTCGAAGCAAGACCAATCTTGAGTACTCTGCCACTAAACCAGATGCTGATCATGAACAGATGCAGTGTAAGATAAGAGCCTTCAATAAGGGTCAACTTGTATATCATACAGTCTTTCAGTCATATTTCGCGGCTTGCAAAAAAAAAAGAAGAAGTCTGTATCATCAGCACTATTAAACTGATGAAGCATCACAAATTTGACAAGAGACCAAAAAAGAGGATCTATTTTCCACCTGACAAAAGCTTCCAAGCTTCACTCGTTCAGCAAAAGACTGAACCCTGATGAGGCCTCATCGCTCTCTTAGTGATGCACAGAGATGAGATGGAGTTCATTCAGGGCGGGGTGACTCTTGAACACGTCCAGGTGCCGCCGGTCTTCATTACTAAATGTAATGCCGCAATTAAACCTAATTTCGTGACACTTCACGCAATCATATCTGATGAGCGATTGTGGGTTTTCAGCAGCCGGCTCTGCTCTGCCTCCAGACTTCAGAAGGCGCTCTGTCATCGTTTGGCAAAAGTCAAACGGTGAACTCTGTTTGATGGAGCTTGCGTGGCGTGCGCTCTGCTCCCATGGCACCTTTCACGCGTTGCCTCTTTGACATAGAAGAAACCCTCTGACTTTTTTTAAGTGTGGGAGCTAATGAGGAGTCTCTTTGTTCTTATATAAATGCTGGTGGTTGAACGGATCCGGCTCAGCTGATTTTGCTTGATATTTAGGATGCTAAATGAGAGACATATCCCTTCACCCTGCAAGGAGTGACTTCTAATTGCTGATTCGGTGTGCAAAAGCAAACATTACCATTGTGACTCAGAGTGGCTCTTTTTTTAAATCCAAAAGGTAGACATTAGCATATTTTGCATGTCAGTTGCAGCGCACACCAGTTAACTCTTGGGGCGCCCATCCAAGATAAGAAGGATCAGTTATATATTTGTGATGAGTTATTTCAAAGCCATAAATGTTTTCAGGCCTCTGATCCTGAAAGGTAATAGTGGATGTTTTCTACATTAACCCTTAAAAGTTCCTGGGGACATTCTTTGTCCAGACCACTTTTTGTTTTTAAGCCATTTCAGCTGCAGAAAAAATAAGAATGCCTCAAATTCAATGTTGGTGCTAATCATTGACCCATCTAAGACTCTAATGATAATGATAATGATAATGATAATGAAATCCCCCTTGAATTGCATTTTATGGAAATTATTTGAGGTTTTGTAGTTTTTTTCAATTAAATTATGTGGCTTACATAAAGAGGGTTAAAATACCCCCAAATAATGTGCATTTGATATATTTCAGGCTGAAGTTGTCATCTCACTCATTTAAAGTGTAAAGAATTTTTTTTAATTTTCACAGCAGTTTTTTAGGAAGGGGACGTTATTCATCCTGAGGGACGATTGACTTTTTTTTTCAAGGAACTCTTAATGGTTAACTAATATGTTGAAAATGTGTGGAAGCTACAGAAAAGAATGAGCAACTGATTATATGTGCTTTACACATGTACAATTCTCTTCTAATTATACTTAAACTTTTTTCCCTCCATTATCACACTCATTCATTATTTTTTTCTCATGGGACTTTAAATCAGGATCATTCATTATCAAATAAAATGTATTGATGTTTATTTCTGTTCAGGCCTCCCACCTGCTGGCTCAGTTGCTGAAGTGGTAGAGCTATTTGCTTCTGGCGCTTTGTAGCTGAGAAGGTACAGAAGCAGAGAGAATAGCAGAATCATGTAACCACTGACCTCCACCATCGGATGCACTCCAAATCTCTTTTCTCACAATGTTCTCTAAATTATGGATGCTCCTATTTGAAGTACTTTACCTTGCAGAGTGAGACCTGGAATCGCACTGCGAGTCTCATAATCAGATATACATGGTTTTAATTTGCTGTGTAAGGGGATGGAGGGAGCTTTGGTGAGGTTTAAAACACAAACAAAACACACACATACTTTCTCTGGACTTCACACTCTCCTCCGTACCTTATAGATCTCATGACAATCATCGATTTTAGGCCTATATAAAAAAATTGCTAAAGACACTTTACGATCGAAGTGTCCAAGTCAAATTTTTTAGGAAAATGTTGTCAATAGAACAAATTTGAGGGTTTATATAAAACAGTAAAATATGTAGAAACGGTACGTCAGTAAACCATTGATTTGCTGTAATATGACGTATCTGACCGGCTTTCAGCTGGCTGTTTTACACTTACACAAAATCACAAATACTGTACATTTTCACTTTTCATTGTCTATTGAAAAAAAAAAAAGTACAGTATTTGTGATTTTGTCAGTCAGATTTGGCCACGGTGTCCATGCAAATCCAGGGAAACAACACCCAAGGGCCGGGTTTTGCTTCCAGGGCCACTTCCTTATTGTTTTGTTTTTACAAAAATTTGGCTGAACAGTTTTGAAAGTTTTGTCGTAGTCTGTGAAAAGTTCTATCAGCTTCTATGTCATTCTCTTTTTTCTTTGTTTTCCTGATCCAGATTCAAAGCACCCATTTAAGGTTGGTTATGCTTTTCTTTCATTTCCACTATAGGTGTATTTCTGTCTGCAGGAGGTCCTGGTATTTTCTTGACTATCCATGAGGTCACGGTCCTGAATATCCATACACTAATCATCACATACAGTGTTTCACAAATATGTCTGATAGAAGGGGAGAGATCTTTATGTATCCAAAAGGTCAGCTGCAAAGTGCAATGCAGAACCATTTCAAAGAGCCATAAATAAGGATTAGAGGTCTGGATAGTGATGGATGGAAACTGCATGGCAACAACAACTGTAGCTACTGTTTGCAGTTTCTGCACAATCTCTTTTTCAAGACAGCTCAAACTGCAAATGGTTTTCATCAGAGTTGTATTTATTATGTTGTTTGGACAAAGCAGCATTGCTGGTTTTGTCAGTAATTGCTGAGCTATTGGCAATCATGCGCCCACCCCTGCAGGTAGAACGATAACGGCTGGGTGCTCGTACATAGGAAAGTCAGGCCAACTGCTCTTTAATATGATTTATGAGACTTTTACATCAATAAACTTTTGCCAATAGCTGCAAAGTCACTGTGGTGTTAATGAAGCAAACAGCAGGATCATTAAACAGTGGTTGGGAAGCAGTGGTGAGACCTAGAAAATAATCTGGTGATGATGATGATGGTGGTATATGGTTTACTAAATACAAAAGCTTGAAACAAAAAAAAGAAAGGATTAAAAAAATGGTTTGCCGCCAGCAAAGATTGCAAATGTGTCCCTATTCCCCTCTAATGAGAGCAGGCTGGCAGTAATGTTAAAGTCTTCAGCCAAAAAAGGAGAGGGGAAATGAGTGCAGCGGTGTGTGGTGGCGATGGGGTGGTAACTGTAGGTGTGTGCATTTCTCCAGGAAATTGCTATAGATTTGAAAACAAGCAAACATAGTCAACAGACTAGAAAATAAGCTTCTTTTTGTCCAAGAAATTGCTCATTGTCTGTCGGCTACGAGTGTTGAGAGACAATTCATCACACGCTATGCAAACCTGGAGACGATTCTCAAAAACAATGGAGGAAATGTTGGCGTTTTGACAAAAAGGCAAACAAAAAAGGCATCGGTGGATCCTGGATGAATGTGTGACACACACACACACACACACACACGCACACACACACGGTCTGTTGCTGAGGAATGCTGTCAGTGGCATTGCCGCAGTTATTCATCAAAGCCTCTCCACCTTTCGTCTCTCCCTTCATCTTTC
>CAESWR010000606.1:137341-147553 GCA_903171835.1 Mullus surmuletus | reverse complement strand
CTTCATCTCCCCACCTCGCCTCATTGAAATGACAGAGACATTAACAAGGTTCTGATAGGAATGTTAATCATGTATCGATCAGTGTAATCTGTGGCCAACTCTTGTCCCGGGTCCATATGTGTGTGTGAGCATTGAATGGGGGGGGGTTTATGCTTTCCACATACCATGATGCCTGTTTATGGCAAATGTGCTATAGGACCTGCTCCCTCTTTAGGGGCAGAGTTTATTGCTTCTGTCTGTGTTTAGTCGAACCACATGGGACCCATATCAGCCTATTTGCAGCAGCTGTAAGAGGCCTGTATTATTCAAAAACCATATGTGGGACCCTTGGGACCTCCTATTCCAATAATGATTAGGGCTTCTTTTCTTTTTTTAACCAGTCAAGTGCACTCCTTGCCCCNCCCCCCCCCCCCCCCCCCCGCCCCCTCTCCAGTATATGTAGTAAAGGGTGAGATTGCCTATTTCAAAACCAAATGAGGAAATGCAATGATCTCATTGCATTAAAAATGATTTAAATCCAGCATTATGTATGTGGTGGAATATGACGCAACCAATTGATTCATTTCTGTGAAACATATGTCACAATGTAATACTTGAGTCACACTGACATCATTTGTATCCAAAAATGATCCTAAATTACAATCAGACTCAGAATCAGAAAGTACTTTATTGCCAAGTGTGTCTGTGCATACAAGGAATTTGCTCATAAATGAAATAAAATAAAATATAATTGTAAACACATGCACACTTAAATGTACCAAAAATAATAATAAAAACAAAAACTAACAATAGGAACATTTACAGTGGGATGGTGAAGGTGCTTCTGCCTTTCAAAGGCGTTGCAACAGGGCAGGCAATTGCGTAGGGCTGGTAGAGTCCACCCAGCAGGGGCAGAGCTAGGGGGGGCCCTCCCCTCCCCTCCCCTCCCCTAACCTCTCTAATTGGTCAGAAGTTTCATGTGGGAAAATGACCGTGAGTAAACATGGAGGAAAAGAAGAGACTCAACACCACAATGGAGGGACGACTACGTTGGTCGTTGGTTCTTATGTCGTTTGCATTCATCACTTGATTTTGAAAATGAGGCGTGTCTGTGTCTTGAAAATAACATCTTGATCCACTGGAGTCGGCGAATGCACATATCGAGACAGTTCAGGAGGATAAATCTCTATGAGGAGATTGAGATGCAGCTCCTCGTTAGTCCACGTCTGTCCACGAGTTCTCGCATTCATCATCCTGCGTGTTGTAGAAAACACGGCTTACAATCCTACCCATAATTCACAGCGCAGCTGGCTACGGGAGCCGTCTTAATCCAAAAAGTGCGATGCTGGTACCTAAGTTTGTTTGTACCTCAGGTGTGGACCAAAACAACTGGACCGAGACCACCTCTTCAACAAGGTCTCCGTCCCGTTGTTTTGATCCGCACTCAAACAAACCGCACCAAGGGCTTAAACGCTTCAGAGTTGGGTTGAACCGAACCAAAATGTGCAGGTGTGAAAGCAGCCCCTGTTTGAGTGTCTCTTTGGGGGCCGAGGCCCGAGGGCCCCAACGTGTTTGGAAACGCCCCTGCTGCCTTTGAGGTTTCCCTCGTCAAAGGGGACGTGTTGTCGCCCCCGTCCCTGGGGGCTCGCTCTCGGGGTCTGTAAATAAACTGTCTGAGAGCGTGCTCCGTGTTTAAGTGTCAAGAGAAAACTGTTCTCTTTGAATCGGTGTGTGTGTGTGTGTGTGTGTGTGTGAGAGAGAGAGAGAGGAAGCAACCTTGCTCTCTGCAGCACTAACGCTCTTCATCCCTCCGCGTGTTCGAGGATCCGACCACCGTCGTTGAGGATCTTGTCGGCACCGTGACACCGTCCACGGGCTCGATCCCCCCCTCCTCCTCCTCCTCTTCCTCCTCCTACTCCCCCTCTTCCTCCTCCTCCTCCTCCTCCTCTTCCTCCCACGGCTGCTGTCGCGCCTCTGCTGCAGCGGCCAAGTTCAGCGGAGCCGCGTCTCCGGCACAACAAGTCCTCTCCTCCTCCGTCCCTCCTCCCTCCTTCCCTCCTTCCTTCCTTCCTTCCTTCCCTCCCTCCCTCCGGCACCGAGCGGGATGCCCGAACCCTCCCGCTGACGCCGGGGATGCCATGGACGGGCCGCGCGGGATGTGAGAGCTCGCCGAGACAAGCCGGAGGATGCTTCAACCGGGCTCGTCCGCCGCGGCGGTGCTGATGCTGCTGCTGATGCTGACGCTGCTGCTGCTGGGCTCCCTGTCGGTGTCCTCCGTGAGCGCCGGTGAGTTGGACCACAGGTTGGATGCGGGATGATGCTCCGTCTCCTCACTTGCTCATGGATGCAGTGCATCATAGTGCAACATCCCATTTTGGACATGGAGCATTGTTGTGTTGGTGCTTGCTGTGCATCCAGTAACTAAAGAAATCTCAGTGTTTCTTTGGTTCTCAGCAAAGCAGGAGGGGAGATCACATAAATACGGATAAACTGTGCGTCTCTTTCATCAAACTTCATCCTCACAATCTGTCTGAAGGATGAGATGCCCAGCTTTAATCATCATACATCACGGTGGTTCACGTAACTGCAAATATCTTAACATATTTCACCTGCAGCAACATCCAAGAGGAGTCTTCCTCTCAGGCTTAAGATATATGTTACATTTTGTTCCCGAGATACACATGGAGATGATAGATAGCGCTTTGAAGAGCTCAAATCTGGGCGATAAAGATCATGTGGGATTTATCTCCGCCTCCAGGGATGTGATATTTGGCTCTCGGAGGCTGGAGTTACGTGGTTTTTAAAAGAGGGACTTTTGATGGATCCTGCAGTCAGCTTTCTCCTTTTCTTTTCTTTTCTTTTTTCTCTCTCTGTGGCTGGAAACGTGGTAACGGCTCGGGGACGGATGGGGTTCCCTCTCTGCTGCTGTATTGTCTGGCTGTGTGACTGCTGGAGGATCAAATGGAGAGTCAGAGGAATGAGTCACGTGGATATTTGAACACACACACGGTCTCTATAAACACACTCCAAGCCGTAGGGGGCTCGTCCCAGCACAGCGTAACGATAGAGATGTCTCTATTGTTTTGTAATGATTCTATTAGTATTGAACTGATGGGAGGGAATCAGAGAGGCACAGGGAGTGCACTGTTTTTAATGTAATATCATCGTCTGACCACTAAACAAGCAGTGGAGGGCTCAAATTCAACATTGAATATATGTGCAAAGAGATGAATTAGGAATCTGCATCTATCATCTCAATCAGCTATTCTGAAAGGGGTTTCTTGGTGTGGAGGGGGCGGGGGGGGGGGGGTGAAGCCTTTCGCAACTGTCAGTGACTACGTTTACGTGCAGTCAATATTTGGTACATATTCCGGTTACTGAGACATTGGGAATAACCCGTCTACATGCATGAGCAAACAGGGTTATTCCTGTATGCATGGTCATCAGGATGTTCCGTCTGCTACAAACCCTGCTTGGGGTAACTTTCCGCTCCCCTTTTTTTTCCGACTACCGTCTACAAATGCCAAGCGATTGGTTTCCTCCTCACCCCAAAAGTGTGGCGTGGTGTTGTTCTTGCGTTTGGCAAGGTTTTACAAGTAGTTCCTGTATTCAAATGACCAAGATTCCTTGCCAATAGAACATGCGCAGAACACAAAGTCATGTTCCTTTTGATGCGGAGATCACAATTGCGCATATGATCAAATATTTGGGTTAGAAAAGGAGTAACCCAGGGGGAATATTCGGATTTTTAAAAACTGGAATATGAGCATATTCCGGTTATTCAGTCGAGTTATTGCTGTTTACAGGACTGCATGTAAAGGTAGCCAGTGTGAAAGAGGTTGGGTCCACCCTGGGCAGACCGCCAGGTAAATACCCATATTAACTCCAGTTAGGCAATTTGAGCCTCCAGTTTGTCTTTTTTTCCCCTCGAGAGGAACCCACGGCACTCAGGGGAACCCACAGTGGCAATCTAATTCGCAAAAATTACTTTCCTGTCCAAGTCGTCACCGAGTGTCCGGGCTCAGATTTGGGATTCTCAAATTCTCAGGAGCCTTGATGATGAGAGCTCAGAGAATAGAGATAAAAGCAACATTCTAAATAATAGCAAAATGTTGGAGCTGAATATGCATGAAGGCTCTACGGCCATCGTCTGCCCGGATAAAGATATGGTGTAGTCATGGCGTCCTGAGTGCCGACTGCGGTCAAAATCCCTCTGTGTTTGCTGATATCGGACCTTTCTTGTTGTGTTATGGTGGACGGCCAGGCTTTTCAAAGTCAATTTTGATCAAGAAACAGTGTTGCCCGATGGGAAATCACAAACTATCGTTCAATTATCTTATTCTGAGGAAAATTATACGTGATTTGACGTTGCCCAGGACCATCTGCTACAGTAAAACAATACCACATAGCTTATAACGCAGTTTCATCTTTACACTAACTAACTAAAAAGCTGCCACTGCAGGATGAGCTGCTGCACCAAACAGCCCAGAATATCAGTCATACCCACCCCGTCTTTTTGTGCCCCCCCGCCCCGACGCATTCATTGTTTGGCATGGAGCTAATGGGGCTCCAACCAGCTGCTGACGTTAAAGCTATTAAAGTCATTCAGTATTTACCACCAAAGATCTTCATGTGTGTGGGGAAAGCCGCCGACTCCCAGGTCATGACTCCGTGAACTGTGACGTGGAACGGAATGTAGCCAATCAGGAAGCGAGCCAACTGACTCCTCGTATGTCCTCTTTCATGTTGCTTGTTGTGTTTTCCAGTTGTTGCTATGTTTCTACTTCTTCGTTTTTGTTAGATCACATTCGATCACGCAAGATTTCCTGCTTCTAGATTGTAGATGGGTGGTGGGACGGAATCATAATGTGTGCTGTGTTGGTGGTTGATGGAAGCACACCACACACATCAAAACTGTTCAATGCCTGATTTTTATCCTATTGTGTGGGGTCTCCAACAGATTAAAAATCTCTTCAGATTTAGAAAATCCTTATGTGTGTACCCTGGTTAAGAAAGAGTGTAAAGCTAGTAGAGGTGTGTGTGGCCCAAGTGAGGAGGGTGTTGTAAACCTGCTTTTAATGTGAATAGTTGATCTCTGGCAAGTGCAGCAATTATGTTGGATCGAAAACGTACTTTTACAAAACACACATCCAAAAGAATGAACTGAAAGACAATAATGTGCAGCAAAAAAATGCCTCTTAATATTACAACAAATCAGCTATAGAGATTTTGGTTGCATGCCGTGTGTGTGTGCATTCACACGTTTGGGAAGATGTATAGCAGGGACCAGAATGACTGCACTTTTGAATACGAACGTGTGTGTGTGTACATGGGTGCACGTGAGCAGGCACATGTGGTCCTGCATCACATCGTGGCCTGACTAATGTTGCTTCAACAGAAGAGGCTCATGGGAAACACACCCCATCTCTGATCACTGAAGACCTTGAGTTGGTTTCTGTTTTTTTCTTCACGCTGTGCTTCAGTTATTCACCCGAAAACCTGTGATTAGGTTTGTTTACTCAGCTCCCACTGACACCTCGAACACATGAAGAGCCAGACTGGTTGTGAGAGTAACATCTGTCAGGATGGCCAAAATGGATATTAGACGAGACTTATACTACGTCCTATTGGTTCTACCTGCTTCTTTATGTGACATCATTGTTTTGGCCGGGCGAGTTAGTGTCCATTGTTTGAAGGCGCACATTGGAGGAAGGAACCAAAAGATGGAGTCTAAACAGCGTTGCCAGTCGTACAATAATTATCGGATTTGTACGATAATTTCATCCTCCATACGATCAATAATTCCAAAAATCCCATAATGTACGATAATTTAACACCTTCATATATGGCTATAAGCAAAAACAAACATTACATCCTGCACTGCGCATTGTCTCATGTGCCTTTTTACAGCCAAACAGTGCACGATGTAGCACGAGTGATGCACAACGTAGAACAGAAATGCGTTACACGCAACATATCGCAACAATGGACAATGAGTGCGGGGGGGGGCCACAAAAAGAGAACGCGGGTATGTATATTCTGGACTGTTCGGTGCAGCAGCTCATCCTGCACGCCACACAGGTTGGGGTGCTGTTGTGCCAGTGCTACCTTTTTTCCAACCCTGTTGTTAGTTTATTTCAAGTTAACACTGCATTATAAGCTATATTATACACTGTATGTGGTATTGTTTTACTATAGCAAATGATCGTGAGCAGCGTCATATCTGGTACGTACAATCATTTTCGTCAAAATACAATTAATTTTACGCTTCTGGTACGATCATTTGTCATTTCACATCTGACAACACTGAGTCTGAACTCCTGAGCAAACGACGTCCATGGAGCATATTCCAAACATCCATATGACGTCAATATGATATAAACATTATGACGTCCAGATTTGTCTCATATTTAGACGTCCATGGAACTGGTTGAAAATAAATGGCTGAATACTGAAGATACCAGAAAACATAAATATTTCATTCTGGACCATCTGAGGAGTGTCCTGGAGGTTTGGAAATGTTTTGGAAGTATGATTTGGTTTTGGAATAAAGAAAAGTTGTCTGTTTAATCTTGTCTGTACAGTTTTTATCTCAGTGGGAGGATGTATCACATGAATCATCAGTGGCTTTGTTTTGATGGTGTTTATAGGTACTTTTTCTACCGTCTGCGGGCTGACAAAGAATTCAACCAGTTTCTGTTGTTCGTTCAAATAGACGTATCCCTCCACTACTTTTCCGACAATATCTCTGTTACCCGGCTTAAGATCTTTGAATCCACCAACATCCCACAATCGACCGACTCGTCTGGCTTTGAGGTATGAAGGTGCAATCTCAAAACGCCAAAGAAAAAGATCCATTGAATGCTGCAGGGGGGTGATTAGACAATCAGCGCTGCTGTTTTCAAGCTGTGCTGCATGTCAATATCTCCAGACCTTTATTTATTTTCACTTTGGTCCTTTTACCTGAAGACATCAGCATGGTGGCAATTAAGGCTCAGAGGAGAATAGAATGGAGAGGCTTTGCTGATTCGGGATGATTAGTGGGGGAAAAATAACCTTCACTCACTGACCAAGACTTGTAAGAATGCAGATGAAAATGGAGTATAAGGAGTTGTCTACGCAGTCTCACAAAAAGGTTTGGATGTTAAATTCAGTTTTTGCAGTATCGCCGCTCACATCTCCCGTTGCATGCTGGTCCGACTTGGCTTTCACACACTCAAGTTCAGTTCAACAAGGCTGGTGTGAAACCATACTTTCACCATAAACCACAAGGTGGCCTTTGTGGACCTCATACTGGACATGATCTCAGGCCATTTATTGTGTCCACTATCTTCTTAATAAATGCACATTAGAAGATTTGATTTACTTATCTTATTAAATTGGTTCAGGCAGTGGTGTCGCCTGGCCTGGGCATTCTCGGCTCTAGCCCCGAACACGTCCTATTTAGCACAGCATGAAACGAATGAAACAGAAGTTTACATGAACTGAGCCGCCCTAAGACCTTAAAGAAGAAATTTGTTTTGTAATTTCCCGGTTTCAGTGAATGCAACACAGACATGACGCCATGACCAATCAGAGAAGAGTTGCATGCAGGGAATTATGTGTTTTATTGGCTGACAGGTATCTATCTAATCTGAACTCTGATAGTGTTCAGAACGGTTCCGATTCATCACATGAACAGGAAAATGGACGTCATCAGACGTTTTTTTATTCAGATAAAGAAAGACTTTTTTTGCAGTTGTGCACAGGAGATGACTCACACTAAGGTAATACTTTAAGGTGGAAAAATGAATGAAAAATAGAGGCAAAATGACCCAAACTGCAGTCCAAATGTGTCAGAGTTCTGACAATCCTGTTTTAAAAAAGAAATTTAACTTTGGTTATTAACCGCATTTTATTTACAAGCTTCCTTATCTTACATAGCTCACATGCTATGAATACTATGACAGAGAAATGAACTGCAGACCTGGAAATTGTGTGAGGCCCCGTTTTATGAGCATTGGAGAATGTAGAAAGGTGAAGATGGTGGATTGCGTGAGAGAAATACCAAGACACAGACAAATGAGAAAGAGGACCTTTTCAAGACAAACGCCAGGAGAGCCACGTGTGGTTAATTAGGCCGGTCATTAATGAAAGGGAAAAGATTAATTTGTGGATGAAGAGAAAAGATCTGAGAGCGTGAGTGAGAGAGACCTCGGAGGGTTCAATGCTTTAGGCCGGGTTGGAAAAAGGGAAGATCACATCTGTATAAAGCATCTTCTGGATCTCTTACGAAGTGCAAAGGCAGAATATTCACCACCTGTCTCTTCTTCTTTGTTTTTCTGTGGCCGTCATATTTCAGACACCCTGCTGTCAGCTCCACTCAACGTGACCATACGAGAGATTGAGGTCAACTCTGCCATGGTCACGTGGGAAATCCTGGAGGGAGACCCCGTCATTGGATTCGCCATTACACAACAGGTGCGTCTGTATATTGTTTGTGTTTGAATAATAAGGATGGAATGAGGAATGGGCGGGAACAGTCAAAATGTACAAGATACACATTATGTAAGAGGTCTTTTTTGAAGCCAACTGGTTGAGGATGCACTCTCTCTTCTCTCTTTGGGAACTTTGTGTCTGCATGAATCCACACTCATAAATTGCCCAGTATGGAGACCTTCTCTTCTTCCAAGTAGTCCAATTTGGATGATGATGTATATTTCCAGTGTATATTGCTGCTACAATTACACTATGGAGAGATCACCCAGGAGGCCTCATTTAGTCTTCTTTCTGAATTATTTACCAAGGACACCATACTGCACAAGTATTAGCAGCAGTTTGACAGGTTTTTTTCAGTTTTCTCAAAGGGCAGTGAGCATATATTTTTAGCTTTGCCGAGCGAATTTTGACAATCAGAACACTCAGGAGAAAAAATTAACTGCGATGACTGAGTGCGGTATGGCTATAACATTAAGTAAAGGCAAATGTATTATGCTTCCTCACATTGATACATCATTGCTGATAATTTTGTTAATGAATGTGACTATTATGATCTATTTAAGAAGAGCAGAAGGTAGCCAGATGCCCTGGTCCTACACCCAGTGCTCGTAATCTATCTTGTGCCTGATCCTTGCCCGACTGCAGAAGAAGGATGTGCGGATGTTGCGGTTCATCCAGGAGGTGAACACCACCACGCGCTCCTGTGCACTGTGGGATCTGGATGAGGACACCGAGTATATTGTGCACGTCCAGAGCATCAGCATGGGGGGCAGCAGCCCCCCGAGTGAGCCGGTCCTCTTCAGAACGCCCAAAGAATCAGAGAAGCTGGCGTCCAAGAGTCCAGGTGAGGGACATAAAACACTCACAATCAATATAATATGTCATTGAAAGATGCATTTCAAAAATATTCCGTACTTTGTAAATGATCTACTAAAATGAAAGGTCCGTAACCTTTCATTTTAGTAGAGCTTTTTCTTAAACCTTGCCCCATTTGTCTGGAAACATCATCACTATCTCCCACTTTTTCCTGGACAAAGAAGACGGCTATTTGACAATTTAATACAAACAAAACACACAAATCTGTGCAAACGTCTCCACCTCCCGTACAATGTATTGTTCTCGTTCTGAAATGCAGAGGCAGCTGTTATCTAGAGCAGCGCACGGTACTTCCAATTTTATCATGTCCGACCCAGTTACAATGCCAAGAGCAGCTGCTTCAGAGGGACCGAGCAAATACTAAATGCTCATCAGCAGCAAGGTGATAAGAGAGAGAACTGGGGACAATATGGAGCAGTGTATTCCCTGGAAACACTTGATGAGGAGTAAAATGTTGAAGTGGAAAATAGACTATAAGGAATGTCCATCTTAATAAGTCTTTTTTTAAGGTTTTTGTTTTTTTTGCACTTGACTTCATCAGTTATAGTTTGTGGCAGTCCTCTTTGCAAGACAACTGTTGCGGCAAGATGTTACAGTTCACCATTGTCTCTGAAATCTTTCAACATTGCCAGACATCTGCCTCGCACCAAAGACCAAAATGATGTTTTACATTATGATGAGTAAACTCCTCAAAAAAAGTTAGGTCATCTGACGTCCCAAAAAATGAGCCGAAATCCCTCAAAGAAACGTTGGAAATGTTATTGAAGTCAATGATTTCTCCCCGTTAATAATACGAATTGATGTTGTATTTTATACCGTTGGAAAGCCTGATTGTCACCTTTACAATGAGGTACAATTTGCAAGGATCATGCATTCAGG
>CAESWR010000606.1:121002-135957 GCA_903171835.1 Mullus surmuletus | reverse complement strand
TGTGTGTGTGTGTGTGTGTGTGTGTGTGTGTGTGTGTGTGTGTGTGTGGGTGTGTGTGTGTGTGTGTGTGTGTGTGTTTGTGTGTGTCCATGCAGGCATTCATTAGTTGTCCTGATTAAATCTCTCAGCCATTACTGTTCCCTTCCCTTTCAGAGAGGGTTGTAATCACCCCAACACCGTTTAGTATCTGCAGTCCCACACAACACGCAACCTGAGCTGATTTTTCGTTTGTTTATTTTTGTCTGTCTGCCCACGTCCGTCTGAATCCGCAGCCTCATATGCAGTAATAGGGAAAAGTATTACAAAACTATAGCACAGCCAAATTTCCATGGTGTATTAACATCTTTAGTGGCTCGTGTTGAGGCAAAATGTTTCTTTTATGTTTGTTATTACATTACACAGAGACCTCTACAGTTTTGTAAATCAATCTTTAAAGGCTGTAAAATATTACTGAGTCGCCTTACTGTCGGAAGTGTTCCAACCTTTAATTTATCTCTGACAGCACCGCAGCCACCGCAGCAGCTGCAGCAGCAGCAGTGGCTGGAAAATTCATTGCAACTATTGGGTTTTATTTATTCGAACCAATACACCCACAGCACGGTCTTGGTCTCACAAATAAAGAGCTTTAACTAAGGAATGGTAGGAGTGCGCCGGTCCGCTTTAGGAAAGAAGAAGGCGAATATATTGATCCATTTCAGTTTTTATGGTTCTTTTTGAACAGAATGGTATAGAAAGTTTTGTCACCACACTTAGAGGGATGTAGCTTTAGCTAAGAAAATATGATGTGGGCTTTGTCCAAAATCACTGCCTACTCCCTATCAAAAGCCCTATACAGGGACTAGCCATTTTGCAGTGGTATTTGAATGTTCAATACGAATTATTATTCCCCATATAGTGCAATGATAATGTCCCACAATGCATTTTACAGTGTGCAACCAGTGCCTACTCACTGTGTAGTGTGTATATCATGCATTGCAAGCGATAGAGTGCTGGAGAAGAAGCTGCTGCATAACGACTATAATCATACAAACACAAAAAAAGGTTTTCACAGATCTTAAGGAGTTTTTGACAGATCGCTCGCAAGTGAAAGACTTTTGACGTTTGTTTTGACGGAGCACCAGACAGATGCAGAATGCCGATTGTTTTGATGCGTTGATGTGAAAGAAGGAGCCACTGCTGACACGTTCACTGCAGAACCGAACAGTGTCGATGGCCAATCTGAGAGAACCTCGGTTCACCAATGTCCAAAGCTCCTTTGTTCGGTCGAATAAGCCTCCTTAAATCAGAGTTTGGAGACGGTTTTATTCCTCTGAGCTCTACCTCTTCACACAAAAGAGACATTCTTTGGACATCTAGTGATCTATCGTACAGCTAGTTCTGCCTAAATCCTTTTGATCATGAGCTGCACAGACACTCCCATAGCAAGGCCCTCCGCCACACATCATTAAAAGAAATCTAACATACCATATAAGGAAAAACATTATATAGACACTTCATTATGTTATAAGATATGCTGCAATTATTTATTTTTTTCAATCTTATTATTTATTCAACGTGCACAAGTCACATTTGGTTACCAACACATTAGATTTTTATGGCTTAGGGGGAAAGGGGAAGGGTCGCCGCACCAGCCACCAGTCTGACGCATGGCAATGGTGCGACAGCAGTGACGTCAGTAACCGAGACTTGTAGTCTCCCAAAGTTTTTCATGGATGAGGAGGCCACGTACTCAGCACGCTTAAGAGTGAGACCTTACATAGCGACGAGGGAGGAGGGAGTGACTGGATGGCTTCAGAAACAGCCGCAGTCTTGGTTTGTGCTGTAAAGAGGGCTCATAGGCAGCAGCCGTGTCCAAGTATTAGAGACCTTTACGCATTTACAGAAAATTGCAGTCACCAGCTTTTGGTAAATATAAAACGTGTACAGACTCAGACAGTCTGGGCGGCCATCTGTCTCCCCTGGTTGGGTATTGAGAGCGATGGGGACGGGAAGGAGGAGAGAAGGGAAAAAGAGGGGAGATGGAAAACACAGCACATGTAAGTGATGGGATTTTCTGCGCTGTAAATCAAGCATGCCGCAGAAGTGTAATATGCAGCAAGCGCCCTCGGGTTGTCTCCCTCCCCGTGTTTGCTATTGGCTGCTGTAGACATTAGCTGGATTATCGAATAACAGGTGAGCGATGAGATCACTTCGGTTTCATACAGTTTAGTTGATAGTGAAAAAAAGGGATATAGGGGAGTCCGATCGCTGTGCAATTTTCCTTTTTGTTCACAAAGGCCAAAGCCCAAGAGAGGAGTCTGCAATATAGAGTTGCAATATATAAACTCACCAAAGTTGTCACCAAATACACCTATTTTTTCACAATGCTCCTTTAACCCTATAATGCCTGACCCCAGAAATAATGGACAGAAAATTCTGATATCTTGAATCTGGAACCTTTATTTGGCCCTTTCACGAAATGTGAAAAAAAAAATCCAAATTCCAGTTTTTACCTGTAGTATAAAATTTGAACACAAAGTTTCTGCACGATTTTACTATATACTAAAAAGTAAGTAAATAAGTAATTACTTAAAAGTAAGTAATTATAACTTGTAAGTGAGTGCTCATGTTAGAATATTACTAAAATGTTATGGAAAATGTCACTGGAAAATTGAAAAAATTGCAATTTTCTTTACCATGATCCAGTGAGTTGGGAACTATCTGAAGGTGGCCATCATGTACTGTGTCTGAATTGTTCTAGTGATAAAGGTATCCACCAGGGGGTTGAAGACAAGTATCAGATTGGATACAAGAGGGTTTTGAGTGAAGCTTTTACCAAAAGGTGATGCAATAGGTCTCGCTTGTATCAAATTTGATGCATTTGGCATTATAGGGTTAAGACTGGTCTTTTTTTATCCAGACAGAGCAGTGGAGACCCCCACTGCCAGGCTTCTGTTGGTATGTTGTGTGCTCCTTAAATGAAAATAATAGAGGCTATTTTTGTTGCTGTCAAATCTTATTTAGATTGAAAAAGAAAACTCTCTTTTTGTTCTGTTTTGTGATCAGCTTTCGTCAATGCATACGGTCTCGGTTGTGGTCTTAAACTCCAAATGTCTCGGCCTTGTTGCCCTTGGTCTTGGATTCTGCAGACTGGATTACAAAACTGGCGCCATCTATCAGCCATTAACAATAAGATTTTGGCTCAGTCACTTCAGTTTACTGCAGCACAAACACATCCATGTATGCAGTTCCTCGTCAAGCTCACCCTCTAATGTGGTCACTTTGCGAACAACCATGTGGCAAAGCGTTAAAGCGATGTGGGATTGACAGTAGGAGACACTCCAGGGTAAAATATCCCCAGAGTTGGAGGTTGTAGTGCAGCCTCTTCAAACCTCTAGCCCTCTGATTGGTGTTCGACGACTTTTGCCAGAGTCCTGTCAGCAAGACAGGCTGGTGATTCAGGTCCTGATTGGGCTGCGTGCTGCTGTCTTGGTCTCTACAGACCTCTTCTTTCACTTAGCTTTAATTACACTCCTCTCCGCCACTGTGGAGAATTTACGCCACACAGCCCTCTGCGTTCCCCCTTGCACTCATTGATTCTTTTATCTTTCCCTGCGGAGTTTCGCTGTGGTGGCAGCGCAGGGCGGCGTCCTCTGTCACACTTTGTTAACTTTTTGTGTGCCTTCTCCCGACAGATGAAGTGACGATGGAGGAGGTCGGTCAGGCGGCGCAGCTGAGGGCCGGAGAACTCATCATCATAGTCGTAGTGCTCATCATGTGGGCAGGTAATATTCCACTCCAGCTGAGCACATTCATCAGATCAAAGAGGATTCTATTGTCTTTGGAGCAAATAAGCACTTTGACAGAAGTCCCATTAAGAGACAGACAGATTGGTGGTGATACCCAGTCTGTGCCCTGCGGCACTTTCGAGATGAAGCAAAAACCCTAGCTGTGTATACACAGACATGAACACATAAAAAACAGTCCTCAACTATGTGCTTGAAAACTGCAAATGGAAATAAATTCTGTCAAGGGCAAGCAGCTGCCATACTCGGATGTTTTTCAAATGAGAGAGTCTTTAAGCAAACTACGGGGGATGTCAGGGGGCGCTCCTCTAAATGAGAAATGAGCTGGTACATTCCAGCCTTTAGTTGATCCCTGGAGGATGATTTGGTTTGAGTAAAGAGAATTTACTGTCTTCAGGCGGTTTATTTGTTTCGTACCTTTCAGACACAAAATGTTTCCCAGTGCTTTACTGTGAAAATATCTAAGTTGTGCCAAATCCATCCAAGGAAAAACAGAAATAAAAAGCTACACATAGGAATGTTTAGAAAAATGTAACTTCAATTCACAAAAGCAAATGCTAACTTCAGCCCGTCCTAAAGCTGCAGTGTGTACCAACTTTAAGGGTGTTAACGATGCGCTCATTGGTACATAATTAAATGCTGTCTTGACAATGTATTTTTGTGCACTCAAGGACTCAAGTTAGACTCGCTAAGACATGTGAGACTGGTTTGACTTGATAGACGGTATTACACACTTGAAGTGAATGATGAGAGGGTGGCGTTCAGACCGTTGCAATTTGCAGATTCACCCCTAGGGGGCATAGTGTTACACACGGCAGCTTTTCGCGAGCAAACATGACTTGAGAATGGACACAGGAGGCTTGTTTGACAGGTGTCCGGATGATTTAAGACAGGTTAATCAGAGATATGTTGTGTCGAAACAAAGTGTAGTGCTTTGAGGGAGAGTAATAATTTTACACTTTCCCAACAAACAACCCGATACTTTCTAATTTTTTTACTGAGACTTGTTTCCAACCCACTGGAAATACTTCACACGTCTTTGTTTAGACAGAAATCCTGTGATTTAGTGACTGAGATGTAACTGGGATTTCAACTTTTGTTCTACTTTTTCTAATGTATCGCTTACTTTTGGGGCCAAAACATTAACTTTATCCTTGTTCCGATGTGGAATACATCTCCTGAGAGACTACAGTTGAATGCACTTCCTTTTTGTTTGTTTTTACTAGAGTCATGTGACATTGACTTCGTTTACATGCAGGCAATATTCACGTTAAGGTCCATATACCGGTTATTAAAACATTTGGAATAACCTGTTTACGTTTCGTGAGCAAACAGTGTTATTCCTGTATTCATAGTCATTGAAATCAATCGGTATATCTATATCAAACCAGTGACGCACGGAGAACATCTGGTACAAACCCTGCTTGGCGTAACTTTCCACTCACCTTTTTGTGGATCTGTCTATTCCGGTACTTTCTACCGTCTCCAAATGTCATGATATTTGTGTCTTTCATCACATTTGACCAACGTTCCTTGCAAATACAACATGCGCAGAACACAAATTCATGTTTCTTTTGATGGGGAGATCCCTATCGGCGTGTACATGAAACATCAAATATTCTGGTTAGAAAAAGAGTAACCCAGGGGTAGTATTCCGGTTTCTCGGCTATTGGTGTTTACATGGCCGCGCGCAACCTGGTTATTGCTAATAGTCTGATTAGAAAAGGCTATTACTGCATGTAAACGTAGCCATTGTTGATTTATGATGTATGTGTAGTACAACAGATGCTCCATAATCTGACCATGTTGAAGTTGAATTGGAGAGGTCAAAGGAAAGACCTTGACCGACTCCACAAGGGTTTTTTTGTGCAACACTCACCAACTAAGTAGCCGTGTTACCTGATGCAAATCGGTATTTTATGGTCAGCTGTATTGGAATGAATCAAGCTCTGTGGCTGGATGTCATTTAAACCTTAATTAACGCTGCCTGAGCTGTTCGATTCCACACTTAAAATGAGGTGTTAGTTACTCACTCCGGTGGGATGTGAAGCACTCATAAAAACAGGCTTCATTTCTGCAGTCAGCTGAACAGAACGATTAACCGCAGATATGAGATCTTCCTCAGGGTTGAGAGGTTTGAGGGCAGCAGACAGGAGATGAAATCCAGCATGGCCCAAAAAACGGCAAAAAAAACCTGCAAGGCGGGCGGTAGGGCGTAGAATCGAAACACGGTGAGAATAAATGTGAGTCAAAGGCGCGAGAAAATACAAGTAACTTCAATTACGGGATACAAAGAAGTATGAGAAGTCTCTCGTCAGAGCGATCTGGCAATGAGCAGAGGGAGCACCGGGGTTCGTGTTGTGCAGTCAGATGAATAGATGAGGAACAGGTGCACTGATTGCCAGGTGCCAGGAAACGGGGGTACACACACACACACACACAAACTGACACAGACACAGACAATATGAAGGGTAGGAAAGGAAAGGTCAGCAATTTAGTGGTTTGAGGTTGGATTAGTAGAAATAAACAGTCTCAATCTGTCTTTCTCCTCAATCTGACAGATTTGACCTCAAATGTTAATTTTTGCAGACTGTAGGAACTGTAAAATGAGAGAGTGGCCACTGGACTGGGATCTCGTCATGGTGCACTGCCTGGTCGGTCTAGAAATGTGTGGCAGTCTCGTATCAGTGCTATTACATCCCACCCCCCCACCCCCAAAAAGTGTGTCCTGATGCTATTTTAACATGAAACCCCTCCATCAAATCACAGTCCCTCCATATATTTGAAGCGTCTCCTTCCAACCTCCATGTGTTCAGCTCTGCTGTGCTGCAGATATTCTTTTGCGTAACCGGATATAAATACTCTCTCCTAACCCAATTCACCAAGCATAATGAGGTACAAATATGGCTCCCATACTGTATATTGCATAGTATAACAGCAAAGAGCCTTACATCTCGCCTGCCAATTACCCATGAGAGAGGGAGAAGCTGAGCGAGAAACGAGTCAAAGAGAGGGAGAGGTGACAGAAAAACTGAGACATTGACTTTGAAGGAGAGAAATGAGGGAGGCAGGATGGTTAGGAGAAGAAAAATGTAAGTGAAGGAGGCGAATTTTGTTTTTCAGCTTTAATTGGGCCTATCGGGCATGCTGGGGGATATCACAGTCAGATATCCCATCTTGCCCTTTGGTATCACAGCGATCAGATGAGCAGAGTCTGACATAAGCAGAGCGAGTGAGACCGAAGCCTGTTTGAGCCAAACCCCCCCTCCAGCTCGCGCGCGCCTCGACCACCCCCCACCACCACCACCATGCTGCTCCGCCGTCATGAATTATTCCCTTTCTCCACTTGTGTTCTCTATCTCGCTGCACATCTCTCTGCTCTCTCTGCTGTGTTTTTAATCTATTTGACTGAAGACAGACTTCATACACATCTTAACAAGTTCTTATCTCTGAGTGTTTCTGGATTCATGTCTGCCCCCCCCCCCTCCCTCCGTCAGCTTTACTGACACATAAAAAAACAGTTGGTGGGATAGAGATGATGTCTCTGTCTCTTTTTAGAAGTATTCCATCATCAAATAAATACAGGAAACTGAAAAAGAAACAGTCATTTCATTTTATTTTCTGTTGAAACCAGCTTGCAAGCCAATATAAGCATTTTCCACTGTCAAAACTTCCCCGAATACAAACGTTCCGTCTCCGATTTCGATCCTTTCTTCCACCCAAAATACCTTTCTCTGTCATCATCTCCCACACCCGTTGACTTTATAGATGCTCAAACTTTCTATTTGTTGATTTGCCAGAGTTCAAGTGTGTGCATCCGTCCGGTGTGGATTAAACACGGGCCGCGGCTGAGGACCGGCGGACTCATTTATCTTGCTTGCGCTGGCGGTCATGCTGAGCTGGTTCCTACAGTGGAACCAACAACAGTCAAAACAGCTGAGTCAACTCAGCTGGGGGAAAGGAAAACACATTGTCTGTTATGATAAAAAAATATCCCTTTGCAAACAGTGAGAGAAAGATCGTCCAATCAGAAAAAAGCAGGTGCTTCCTTTAGCCTCTGGGGGGCAGCATGCAGTTAAGCTGGGGACAAACTACTACTGTGAGTAAGCGTGACTAAAAGATCACACATTTAGCGACTGCTTCAGATGAGGGATCACACACTGCACCATTAGCCAAAGCAACCAATGGGCACCTGAACGCACCACACCCTCGGCGAAACTCTGGCGGGAGAAACAAACATGGCCGACATACGATATATAGATACCGAGTTTCTTTTTTTCTGATATAACCAGTCTATTGTGTTATTTCTTACATATAGATAATAGATTCAATTGATATTTGATCTGATATATAACCTCTGTCTATGGAGTTATATCTTATATGGATAATGTATACATATATTGTTGCTTTATTTTTCAACTTATTAAAATAGCTGAATATTACACAATCTGCTTCTACTTCTCTGCTGATGCTTGTACATCATTAGTGTTTATAAATATATATATGTATATATATGTGTGTATCTATATAGGCCTATATATATAATTTATTTATATATATTGAGTGTTTTGCAAAATACCTATCATACATCACATATATCACAAATCAGAATATTCTATTACTGTTAAGCCCACTATGAATATTTAAACACGCCGAAGCATGTCCTGTATCATACCTACATGTGTGATGTTTGCAGAAAAAAAAAACGTGTGAAAATCGGTTTAGTATTCAGTGAGTTACGATTCATTGAAAGAGCTTAATCATGGGTAAAGTTAGGCAAAAAATCCTGTAGTGTCCCCATCTTAAGAGTTTGAAATCCAATCAAACTTAATGAAAATTTGCCAGATTTGGTGTCGTTATAGAAATGGTCAGGAGAGTCTGTTCTGTAGGCAGCATTTCAATAGATCCCCGAGAGGGTGAATAAAACATGTTTCCCTGGGCGAGAAGGTGGAGCAGTTCATACATACAAGTTCACAGGGGCTTCATCTTCCCGGCAGAGCAATTCCATGTAACTCTGATCGGTTACATCAGTCTGTCCTGCAGGGAGTTTGGAAAATGGATGGTTGCAGACTAACGTGACAAAACAAAAAATATGGTTGGAAGGCCAAGTGGTTTGAGGCAAACCTTAACCAACATGGCGGGAAACCTGTATTGGATACATCTTACTGCCTTGGGGGGACCATAGGTGGAACCAGTTGTAATACTTTAGTCTCAAAAAGGTGAAACACTGCCTGTCTTTTGTGTTTAGATTTTATTCTGCTCTATTCTCTAGCTCTAATATAACATTTTGACAATCTTTTTTGGAATAATATTGTCTTGCTAACATAAAAAGGATTGATACAACACAACGTTAGGTACATGTAACACTAAAAATATGGGAAATACCATCCCTGGTCTATGGCTTTTGCGTGATCACTACATAACTAATCAGGATTTCCATGTGTCTCCCAGGGGTCATCGCACTGTTTTGCCGTCAGTACGACATCATCAAAGACAATGAGCCCAACAACAACAAGGACAAAGCCAAGAACTCCTCAGAGTGCAGTACTCCTGAACATCCACAGGGGGGCCTCCTGCGTAGCAATGTTTGAGACAAGCCCTGCATCGCCTTCTGCAATAAATATCTCCTCGAACCTCAGGACAGGTGAGAACAGAAACACCAGGAATTGCCGTCAACACATTTTGGATGATTCTTTCTGAAAGCTACTTTTGCTTTTCCTCCTCATAACTTCGTTTTACAAACTGCTACATCAGCTAACAAAATTGCGCCAACGCTGAGCACAAACAAATAGGTAAAGGAGCACAAGCACAAGCAAGGTAGATTAGAATGTCGGAGCACGCTCTTTGAGAAAAACAAATATCGGGACATATACCAAAAAGGGTATTTCATGCCAGTCGTTATCCCCTTGATGCCTTTGATTTAAATGAATTTACAAAAACACAAGTTGGGGAAAACGTTGATGAGGCAAGTGGGAGTTCTTTGAGAAAACATAGGTTTTTATTGTCCATCACTTGGGAGGTATCAAATTATTTTTTCTTTCACCAGGTGGGAGGTCTTCAGAGTGGGGTCTGTCCAATGAATGTGAAACCAATGGCAAGTGCATATGAGGGACCAAAAAAGTTTTTTATTAGGAATGAATGAATGAATTACAAATATTTCTGGATTTAAAATATATCTTATTCTTTATTTATTTGGTTGGTTGGTTAGTGTTGGTTATGTTATGCCATGTTATGTCATGTTATGTTATGTTATGTTATGTTATGTTATGGGTTAGGTTTTTGTGGAGGAGTGGGGACCCCTGGGGACCCCATGGAGTGCACTGGCACACAGGAGTTGCATTTATATATTTTTTTTATTTGTTTGGTTGGTTGGTTATTTTATGTTATGTTATGTTATGTTATGTTATGTTATGTGTTAGGGTTAGGGTTAGGGTTATCGTTATGTTAATGATGTTGGCGGTCACTGAAGTACATAAATAAATACACATAAAAATGAATGTAAGTTTTGGTCCCTCATAAATGCAAAGCTGCCAACCAAGATATCTCAATGTAACGTGCTCTTGCCATCTCTAAACTGCCCTTTTTGCATCTCATCAAGTAAGTCGATTTCTCTCTTTCAGACCCTGAGACCAACAGAAAGCCATTTTCAGACCCCATCACTCTAAAGAAGAGATTAACCATTACAAAAACTCTCCTGGAACACAGCAAAGATCTCTTCAAACACACACACCTGAATTGGCAGAAGCCTACAAATAGTCAGACTCGGTGAAGGTGGAGGATGAGACTTCATTCTCTGTGTGCAAAGCTGGACCGTAGCCAGTTTGGTGCGGACCACCAGTAATAAAACGAGACTCGCGATCTCTGTTGCCACCAGATAATGTTTCCTCGTCAAGGACTGTTCGGTTGCACCCATTCTGGTTACTCTTGGAGGGGAATCCAAGGAGCGGATCATCAAACAATATATGTGCATCATTTCTTTTCCTTTTCTTTGGGGTTGGGCATGTATTGCTGGTGAGAGATGGCAGCCGTGTGGATTGGCTACAAAACAACATGATTCTTCTGGGTCTGGATGTCAGTAAATGCACAACAAAGATCTGCACCAAGGACCTTCTCTCTTTCTATCTCTCCGTCTGTCACTCCCTCCTGTCTTCGCCCCTACTAATTTCTCTACGTTGACGTCCTTGATAAGCACATTGCAGGTTGGTGCTCCTCCTATCGTGATCGTTCGAACCCTCACAATCCCAGTCATGATCATGGTGGCATCTTATTGTTTGAGTCCCACCTTTGGCTCTTTCTTTGTCCCTTTCCTACATTAGTTAAAAGCTGTGTGTTTCCCCTCCTCTCTCTCTCCTGTGAACTGGAACCTTAGCGCCCTTGTCAGTTTGGCAATAAAGTCTTACACCGGTTTTACAGCACATCATATTTTTCCCAAATGACGGCGTCTTGAGTACGACCACGAGTCATAGTTCAAGGATTGTCCAGGAGATCTCGTACACTGAGGCGTCTCATTGAGATTTTTAAAGCAACGTCTGTGTTTTAAAGTTCAGAAGACAATTTAAAAGAGTGGAGTGGCATAGCAGGAAAATGAGTGATTTAGGTTCATCAGGAGGTTCATTGTTCATCGCTGCATATTCAACACCATATGCCGCCTGTGGTCTGCAGTAGGATGTGCAAGGAATATGGATGGAGAAATGCCGGGCATAATTTCTAATGAGTTGCGTACACTAGACAGGGTTTGGCTGGGTTTCCATTCTGGTTTGGCTGAAGACCAGCAAAAATGCATAGATGATGTTGTGGGACTGTTTTGAACGGCAAACCCGTCACCCTCATGCCTCTTTCTGGTGACCGAGTGATCGAGAAATCCATACAAAAGTGAGAAAAAAATGTTTCATATCTTGGTATTATTGCACAGAAAATACAATTTAAGCATTTTCTCAAATGCTAAACAGAGACACAACTCCTGTTAGTCAGCATTTTGAGCAGAATAAAAACAATAATTTTGCTTTGAAGAGAAGCCCTGGGGCTTAAATACTTAAGGAAAAGTATCCTGGATCGAAACAACCAGGCCAAATTCAAAGCTTTTGTTATTCATAAAATATATAGAGAAAGTGGCATGAATTGGTGTCCCTCTCAGCTCAATTTAAGGACCCTAATTGTTTGTTCGTGCTGCACATAGAAGAATCATCGGAGAATACTGGATTTCATAGATTACATATTTTGATTGATAATCTTGTACAGTTCGCATCAATGCATAAATTCACATAATTACTTGCAGTTAACCAAAGACCAGACGATGTCATCGTCGGAACACAAAACAGATACTGTGCACTCACTTGAAATTGGTGGCACAAAATGTTAAACCAAGGAGCACACCACATTTCTTTGGTGTGTTGCTTGAGTTCATCATGAATAACCTTAATTAACATCAAATGGAAACCATTACCAGGTTGCAACCATTTCTATCCAGGACAGACACTGGCACTTTTATCATTTTCCCGGTCAGTGCAATGCTCTTCCTTCCACCCTATCTCATTAAGTCATAAAAAGTTCTGTTTTTTTTCTCACCGCTGTCACAAAGTGCTCGCTCGCGGGGGAATTGTGGCGTCTCTGTGAATGCGGAGGATGCACACCCACATCAGCTCTGTGTCAACAGTTGTGTTCTGTTATGGTCAAGTTTTTCAGGAAAAAATGCATTGAATTGTTAAGCACCTTGTACTGCAATCCTGCATGAAAGGCAATATATAAATAAAGTGTGATCGATCGATTGATTGAAGCTGAATTACAGCTTCTGAATTTTTTCTTTTCTTTTTTACAAGTTTCAAAATGGTTGGGTAAACATTGAATTTAGAACAACCCAGACGGTAATTGCTTAGTTTAAACATAAATGTTACTATTTCGAATCAAGGTGTAAAGTGGAATCACAGCAAATTAATAGAAGTTTCAGTAATCATCTTTGCCTAAAAGTGTGTATTTGTGTCTGTTGGATCACACTCATTTTGTTATTTGACACCATGCACAGTGGAAAGCTTCATAAAGCGACAATTTGCAACATTTTTATCGAATTGGTTCAACATCACACACTATCATTCCTATCTTCCACCAAATTGACTGGCATATTTTTGGCTATTTGTGAACAACAGTGACAACTCAATTGTCCCTAGAATCCACATTTTGTTCCAATCATCTCGTGGCATTCCTCCATCATATTCCCAAATCTTCCGTCTTCCGTCCAGCTCTCCAGTTTCTTTCTGACACTTTCACTCCACCCACATCCTTTCCCCACCAGTATCGACAACACGATCCGGTGAAGCAATCTTCTCACAGATTTCATTTACAATGTTTTTCATTGACACAGAAATGTTGTCTTTTCATGGGATCCCTTGGTAATGAGAAGATCAGCAGCCTATACGTTTAAAATGAAAAAGCAAGAAGACATTTTTTATTCAATACGGGAAGTTAATATTTGCTGTCCTGGTTCTTGCATCATCATTGCTGAACATGTTAACTGCTTTGCTGCTTTATCAGCATCCAGCAAAGGATGAAAAGCTGATTATTTTCTTTTAGGCTTTTTTTTCAGGCTATTTTTTTTGTCCAATTATGTTGGTTTTCCCTATGATTTGAGGAAAATTAGACTTCGGTTCCCGGATGCCGACGCTCATTGACCAGTTGAGTTCACTTAAAAGTCAGACAGGAATACTCAGAGGCAGAGCAGCATCCATATTAGAGATAATGAGTGAATGTCTGAACGCCCGACTGGTTGAGATGACTGCTAATCAGCAGTGCATACACACATTCACACACATTCACACACATTCACACACATTCACACATGCGCTGGGTTTAAATGCTGCCCAGTGCTGATGGAGACAGCCATTACTTTCTCTTCCGTGCCCCCACCCCACCCTCCATCTTCCATCTTCACCCGTTTCCTCCTTTATCAGATTCTTTTCCCTCCCCTATCTCGAGTCTGCCTTCATTCCCCCATTTATTACTTTCTCCTCACTCTTTATCCCTCTGTCACGCCGCTCTCTTTCTCATACATCACTGCCCCCCCCCCCCAACACTCACACGCACACACTCCTCTCCCCTGTTCCTCATTATGTCCACTCTCAGATCGCCTTCAGTCGCCTTCTCCCTCCCGCCGTCAGCTCTCTTCTGTCTCAGTTGGCCCAGTCTATCCGTCGCGCTCATTAATCGCATCTTCCTCTTGGACAGATGGGTTAACTGGTAAACAGGTGAGGCTCGATAGGCAAAGAGGGAGTGAAAGAAGATAATTCAGGGAAGACGAGGAGGACATTTTAGACCGGCTATGAAAATGTATCTTAAGTTTTTAACCGTGAAGAATTCCTTCAAAAAAACGTTCTCAATCGTCCCTCTGGATTAAAAATGTCCCCTCCATAAAAACTGCTGTAAAAATAACATATTCCACTTTAAAGGAAATCTTTTTAGTCAACTTCAGCCTGAAATATATGTCAAATATGAATTATTTGGGGGGAATTTAACCCTCCCCTTTGTTACGCAACTTGCAGTATTTTGATAAATTAAAAGTAACTCAAATTATTTCCATAAAATGCAATTCCAGTAATGTTTAATTATTGTTATTATTATTAGAGATGGGTCAATGATTAGCAACATCTTATTTCTTCTGCAGTACAAAATTGCTTAAAAATGAAAAGTGCTCCGGACAAAAAACTTCCCCTGGAACTCTTAAGGGTTCTTAAGTGTGTTTAACCTTTAACAATTCCTTAAAAAATGTTGTCAATCGTCTCTCAAGATTAAAAATGTCCCCGCCCTAAAAACCTCTGTAAAAACAACAAATATGATTTTTTTTCCACTTTAAATGACTCAGATTTTTTAAATCAACTTCAGACTGAAATATACAAGTATTTTAATTGAAAAAAAATGACAAAACTCAAATATTTCTCATAAAATGGAGGACTTCATTATTGTTGTTATTATTATTAGAGCCTCAGATGGGTCAATGATTAGCAGCAACGTTGAATTTGAGGCATTCTCATTTTTTCTGCCGTCAAAATGGCTTAAATATTAGTGGTCTGGACAAACAAAACATGCCCAGGAACTCTTAAGGGTTAAAGATGCAATCAGGAAACTGACTGTCGATCATAGCGCTCCACTCAACAGTGGTTATAAGGATTTTGTAATATATTGA
>CAESWR010000606.1:85067-97682 GCA_903171835.1 Mullus surmuletus | reverse complement strand
AGTAACAAAGTACATATACTTTGAATAAATTCTCCTAAATAGCATTGTTTCCCCTGACTTTACATTCATTTTTATTCTTTAAGTAGGTTTGAAACCAGTATTTTTATACTTTTACTTGATTAAAAAGCTTGAGTTGATTATTCAACTTCTACAGAAATCTTTTTAAACCTTAGTATTTATACCTCTACCTGAGTAATGAATGTGAATACTTCTTTTCACACCTCTGCACATGAAATATTAAGTCTCTTATCATGCAAAGAGGATCATATCTTTAATCAATAATATTGTATCCCCCCCCCTTTGTATTTGTTCATGGGAGGCAATATTTGGAGATCTGTAATCATATTTCGCAGAGCAGGAGTAAAACTGACCTCCTCCAGAAGAGATCCCCGAACACGGAGATCATTCAGGTCCACAGATCCGTCAGTCTTTAGGCCAACATTCAGCACCTTCCTTACTGGAGCTGTGAAATAGCAGTGAGTCCTCAGTAAGAGCTAAGTTTCAAATGGCGCAGCACGTCTCGCTCTAATCTTTACTCTACGCGAATAAACACATTCCCACAAACGACACATTCTGCTTTAAAGTAAAAACAAATATCAAAATAACTATGATATGAATAGACACTGACCTGTACAGATGAAGGGAATCTCCCAGCCACAAGGACCATCATGCCAACCCAAGAGATTAGTGCATCCACACTTACTGCCGCTGCCACCGTTGGGTTCGGCCTGAGTGTCGTCCCACGTCCTGAATGTAAAGTCACTGTTGTCTGACCAAGCCCAGCCGTTTCTGGACAAACCAACCCACCATGATGAGTAATCAGCAGCCACGTTCTGGAAGGCGTCCAAGTCTTCCTGGGTTTTTATGATGGCCAGGTCGGTGTAAGTCGCCCTGCAGTAGCTCAGAGCATCAACCCAGGTCACTTCGTCAGTGACTGCGATGTACGTGTTGGAGGCCTCTGAAATTAGAGAGAAAACCATTTCCATGAGTCTATTTCACCAATGTAGAATAAGAGATTTATTAAAACTATGAGAAATAACGAAACAACTCACCATCGTAGCATATGGATCTATATTGTGCCTCACATTTGACAAAATAAAATGTCCCCTGCCAGTAGTTTGCACAATGCGTTTCAGTTTGCCAACTGCTGGAAGCAACAAACCAGCTTCCCAAGTTAATGTTCCCTCCTTGGTAGAGGGAAGAGTTGTCCGAGGACCATCTCCAGCTGTATACATCATCGTACAGCCCTGTCCACGCATAATACTCAGCAGCATTTGCCATCATTGTACTGACTTTTGCCCACTCCTCCTCTGTCTCTATGCTTGCCAGGTCAGCAAACTTCTCACGACAGTACCTCTGAGCATCAGGCCAAGATTTGGCAATGTTTACATAGTGGTATTCCCTGGGAGCAGCCATTGAGGGTGTCAGGGGGACTGAAACCAAATGAAGACAGCGTCAGCTCACAGGGGGTTGTAAAACAGGGGCATATCTGCATTTCTGAAGAATAATCCATTAATTATTACTTATGAATAAGTATTATCTACTGACCCACAAGCAGTAAAATCAGCAGTTCCATCTTATTTATTTAGAATATGATATCCACTGTTCTGTTCTTGTATGTAAGTGTTAGCTCTAAATTGGAAGACAGAATTAAAAGAATTATATAACAAGTGAGTATTACTTTTAAGTCAAGAAATGTTCTACAGTACAAGACAATGAATGGTTTTCATCTCACCAGCTCTTACCTGTGTGCTCTGTCTCTCTGCTCTGGACTGGAGTCTGGAGGCATCTGGACGCTGTTATAATAATGCCACCGATGAATCATATGCAAACCTTCCACCCTTCTCTTCAGCTCCTCACAAGAACAGGGGTAGTGTTTTGGTTGGGTTTTTTTAACATACGGCTGTAGAAATACAAGGCTAATGTACAAGTACAATGGAAATGATCATATCATACAATATAACTGCAGCTTTATTCATAATTAGACTGATCAAAATAATAAAATATCATCAAATTCCTAAAGACCTCTGTCTCTCTCACTCTCTTTCTCTTCAACCCAACCATTCTAGGCAGATGACTCTCAATAAATACTTTAAAGAGCGTGATCTAGACCTGCTCTATGTTTTGAGAGAACTGTTTATAAATTGTTGCTGTTAACTAAATCGCATTGAATGGAACATGTCTAAGAATGGCGTGCCACGCTTCGGATGTACTGCATCAGTTTTGCAGAGGGCAGTGGATGTTATCACTGATCGGGTAACTATTAGAAAAGACACACGATAAATGTAAGTGTAATATGCTGTTTTAACCTAAAGCAAGCTATCTCATGAAAGTAACATTTCATGATACTATTCTTTAGTGGTGGTGAGTGCATGCAAGTGTGATGAATGGTTGTTGTCCATCGCTGTGTGTGGCCCTGAAATGGCCTGAAAAAGGAAGTATGGGCTTAAATATGATGCACGTTCTTAGATAGAATAATAAAACCCAAAAATTAATCAAACTCTCCCCCCTCAGGTTGTCAGCAATGGTATCAATCAGATGTAACAGGATATTGGTTGTTCTTGGCATCATAGAAAGGCAAGGCACAGGGTTGGAAAATGCTCATTTCTACCCTTACATTCGGACTTTGCAATGGACACATTACAGTTTTGTGTTAGGTTCAGGGGATCAAATAAAATGGGCAGATCTCCCCCCAGCACTTGCTAAAGGAGAATGATCTGCAACACCCACATTTAACAGACAAGGCTGCTCCTGCACTTCAGTATAGATGTCTGCCATGGGATGAGGTTATTATAGGTTATTATAAGATCCTTCTGTCATGTGTAGGAAGGAGCAACTAACGCGTCTATCGGTTGCCAAGTTGATGGCTACCTCCTTTTTTCTGTGTGTGTGTGTGTGTGTAGAGGGCTTGCCTATTCAATGGGCGGCCACTCGGTCACATAGAAGCAATGCCCGAGTAGCCCAGCTCATGGTTCAGTGAAATAAAGCAAAGAAAAACACATTTCACAAGAATGAACTTGAAATTCCTACAGTAGTTCTGAAACTGAATGCAACACTTCATGCAGCCTAGCAACATACAACCAACCCACAACTCGGCTTGTTGTTTTGAAACTACCGATACAAACCCTTGTCAAGCTTATAATTGAACATTGAAAATGAAGACCGTGGGTTTAACCCTGCCCAGACAGACAGTTACTGTGTTATTTACTGCCAACTCCAAACGCCAAACCTCTGTGTTTGCTCTGTAATGACTGCGTTGCGGTACGTAAGGAGAACAATGTCCAGAGGCACAACCAAGAAAAACATCCGACTTTCTGGATCAATTCACGCAAAAGGATGCCAGCAGAGAACCTTGAAAAAGTATTGATTGAATTTGTCATTACCTCCTCTTTATTGACTGCTGACAATGTGCAGCCCAGTTTAAGGTCTCAGTTTAAAAATCTGTCCCAACTGAATTTGTAATTTAACAGCCCTGCTATAAAGCAGCCCGTATTTGGTTTATCTACCATCTCTCCCCTTTCCTTAGAAGTTCCCTCCACAGATTTGGAGTGATTTGAGTAGAATCTGGGATTGGGCTTGATCGTCTCTGGCTGATCATAGACATGCCCCTTCGTTCAGTCTCACTGACTCACTGACGTTAGCGGAGGCATCAAGGGTTAGTGACATTACGTAACATCCATGGCAGAGCCATCCAGTCACCCCGTCCACTGTCTTGCATGGCTTTGCATGGGTATGAATTCTTGGGATTGGACCAGTAATTCTCCCAAGACGTGCCAGCCGCCATGGCCATATGTTCGTGGAAAGAAGTAAAATTTGGAGCCATCATTTGCACATTTACTTGCATGACATGCAAACCTCGGCAGTGTGGATATCTTTATTCAAGTCTTGAGCTTCCCTCAAGACGAAGCACGGCACGCACACTGGGAGCTTGTCAAATCCCTGGGGCTTGGTCAGTGGCCCCACACTTTGCATTATTACTCATGCTCATTTCAAAATGGACGGCGTGGGTACGAGCTGTGGCCATCCTGTAGTCCAAAAAAACAATGAGTTACAATCAGTTACACGTTTATCCACAAAAAGTAAGGGCAATGAAATGACAATAGAAATAACATTTCTTTTTTTAAAACACTGAAATCAAGTGTAGCCTGAATAGGAGCGCAGAGACTTCTAACATATTCAACCAACCTCTTTTAATCAAAGATCTCCAAAAGTACCAAGTCTGAAGATTTAAACTGATGGATTCTCTCACTCTTTTCATGCACATATGAATTTTATAAAATGGCATATACAATTAGTTTAAAGATTATTTTCATAGCAACACGATAGTGAAAAATTCCTCAATGCCAAAGAAAAACACCTGTTTCCCCCAGACATGTGGGTTTTACATTTCAGATTTGCTTTTCGAATATTATAGCATCAAATTCAAGTATCATTTTCCATAAACTATGAAAACCATCTGCTTTCTGTGCTTTTGACAGACAATGTAAACCTGGGTTTCTCTCACTATATGAATTCATGCTACTGAATTCCTACAGATGTATTTCTTAAGGGGTCGCTTACTACAGTCAGAAGAGGTTAAAAGTACTTCAAAGACGGTCCAAAAACAAAACTGTATCTGGATGGCATAACATTTTTCACCACGTCTCTAAGTGTGATATTGGACTTGGGCAGACCTGACTAACGGCTAGCTGAACTGGATGCAACCATCAACACGCCGTGCACAACCATAAAACACGGACAGATGTATTGGTTTGAAATTCGATTGCTCATAGGCCGCAAAAATCCTCTTTTAGTCTGGGTCCTTCCATATCAGTGTGACGCCTCCATCCACGTTCACAGTAATGTGCCGGTACGTCCAACTGGTAGAGAGCAGATATTATTACTTGGGGTGCAGAAGGAACTTTATTTTTACTTTATTTGCCCACTACATGCAATCGGGGTGTGTACTATATACACTATGTGTGAACTATATACACTGCTAAAAAATATAAATAAATAAATTAATAAATAAAGCAAACACATAATCATCACAAGGTAACTCCTAGTCAATCATACTTCTGAAATATGAACTTGTCCAGTTTGGAAGCTACACTGATTGTGAATCAATTTCACCTGCTGTTGTGCAAATGGAACATGGAACAAGTTGGAAGGATGGGCGATTAGCAAGACAACCCCTAAAAAGGAATGGCTTTGCAGTGGGTGGTCTCAATCCCTCTCCTTAACCATTCTGGCTGATGTTTGATTATGTTATGTTTTTCCAGTGCCTTCACCACTGTTGGTAGCATGGACGGTATCTGCAACCCATGGAAATTGTTCAGGTGGTACTGCTCATCCAGGATGGCACATCCTGTCTATCTTCCCAGCACACTATCAAGAGTGTGACGGCGTTACCAGGAGACAAGCCAGTGAATAAAGAGACATGGAGGGGGCCGCAGGGGGGCCACATCCTGTCAGCTGGACTGCTATATGCTTCTTTGTGCATGCAGGAACAGGAAGAGCATTACGAGAGCCCTACAGAATGACTCAAGCGGCCACTTATGTGAATGTTTCTGCTCAGTCCGAATCAGACTCCATGAGGGTGTTTATCAGGGGCCAGATGTCCAAATGTGGAGCCTGTGCTCACAGCCCAGCACTGTGCAGAACGATTGGCATTCAATCCCAAGAATTGGCAGATTTGCCATTGGTGGCCTGTGCTCTTCAAAGATGAGAGCACGTTCACACAGAGCACATGTGACAGACATGAGACGGAGTGGAAAACCTTCTACTACCTGCAACATCCTTCAGCATGACCGGTCTGGTGTTGGGTCAGTGATGGTCTGGGTAGGCATATCCCCACAGATCTCCATGTGCTAGCCACAAGGTACCCTGACTGCCATTAGAGACCAGGATGAGATCCTCAGACCCATTGTCAGACCATATGAGGGTGTAGTGGGCCCTGGGTTCCTTCTGATGCATTAAAATGTTCGGACATTATTTACGTTTGTCCATCATAAATTATAAGTGCATACCTGTGCTACAATTTTTTGTTTGTTTGTTTTGTTCTACCACAGATGATGTCAAACAGAAATTATCAATATTTAACATAAATTTGTATATCTCCACGCACGCAAATCATCTAATTCTTCAATCACATTTCATTCCATCAGCCAAGTTTTACTGGATGGTGTCCGAAGAAGCGCTCACAAAAACATGTGCTGTCTTGGAAAGAAGGAAAATCCCAACCAATCATTTGCAAACTCACTTGCCTGGCATGCAAACCTGGGCAGTGCAGATATCAGTATTCAAGTCTCCGGCTTTCCTCAAGACGAAGCACGCAGACCCAAAGCTCGTCAAATCCCTGAGGATTGTTCCATGGTTTCGACACTTTGCATCATTACTCATGCTCTACACAAAATCAGAGCGGAGGTCGTGGGTACGAGCGGCTTCCATGCTGCAAACAGAATTTACAAAATGGAGGTGATGGCTCTAGATGTTTAGCATGAGCTAAAACTCCTTAGCATGACCGAAAACTCATTCAAATGGTGGAACCCATCAGGAGGGCTGTTCTGTTTAAGATTTCCTCATGAGAAATGAGATACAGGTCCAAAGGGCTCTATAGCGCCCCCTACAAAGCTGCAAAAATTCAGCTCCTCCCGTGTTTGATGCATAGGTACGAAACTCAAAAGACTTTTACAGGGTCCCAAAACGCACAAAAAAGCCTTTGGGACAAAGTGCCACGCCCAACAGGAGGTCAGCCATTTTGGGTTCAAGTGTCAGTTTTGGTGATTTCCATGGCGCAAAAAGATATCAGAAGGATGTTTGTACTTCACAGGATGTGGATGTGGCAAAGCCTTACTTGTACATCGTCTATAGACAAATTAGACATTTTCCAAACACCAATGAACACCATCCAGAGGGTCACAGTGCCCGCTAATGACCTGCATGGACATGTGAAATACCTTGTGTCATGATCTGTATTTCAACTGTCAAGCGTTGATGTATTTTTGTTGTAGTTTTAGTAGCTTATTGTCAGGGGTGGAAGCAATCAATTACAAATTTTGTGATTTTTATGGGACTTGTAGTTTTATGAGTATTTTTTTCAAGTGTGTAATTTTACTCATACTGAGTACAATTAACACCATGTAATCTACTCCGCTACTTTTAAACTCAAAAATCGCTACTGAGTACAGTGTTTCCCATATATTCATCGTCTTGTTTGGCAGCCCTATTTGCTGAATGAAGACAGGCGGAATTGTTTTATTATTTTTTGTTTAAATTGTTTGTGCTCTTGAGTTTAAGGCACTTAATCTACCTGTTGTTCGTATTGTATTGGGAAAAGTTTAATCTGTTCTATGCAGGTTAAAAAAAATGTTTGTCATTCTTTTAACAAACAAAATTCCTGCTTTATATCTACATACAGTATATTTACAAAACAAATTGCCTCAGTGTAATTTTTCTATACATTGTTCATCTGAGAAATATTTTATATGCTAATGGTTACAATGTGGGTATTAATGAGTATATCGATTTTTTTGGTGGTCTTTCTCCCCTTTCATCCCCCCTACATGGTTTGTTGGAGAAGACATTTGTAAAAATCTGTTGGTTTCAGACAACCGTCTCTATGAACAGGTAACACTCTCTCTTCCCTGTTTTCAGTTTTTGGTTTTGTCGTGTTTCTTGCGCCGTCATCTCCCATCTTCTTGGATTCTTTTTTTGTGCTCTTCCAGGGAAAGGGACTGTTGAGTGAGGTTTTCTTTAGTTGCCAGTAGGCGGTGCTACCTTCGTAGGGAGGTTTTGTATATACTTTTTTACATTTTCATTGCCTGAGAGCGGCTGTACATGACTTTGATATACTCATCATCTTCCTTATTTTTCTGGTGATTTTCCAAGTAACTGAGTATTGTGCTTTCTTCATTGGTATGAATATTGAGCAGTTCATATCAAAGTCATCAGTGTTTGGCGGGCTCTGACATTAGACAATAAGTTTATTGTTCCAACAATAAACGTATCACATTCTAACATAATAACTAAATCTTCACGTTATGACACGATACGGCAGAGTTGGGCTCCTTATAATTATGTGCCCCGGTCGTACACAGACACTTCGCCGTATGGCATCGCCATGGCTGAAAACACGGACTGTGGACAGTTGGGATGGAGAGATAGATGAGGTTGTTTAAATGTGCCATCCCTGTCGGTTCCTCCTGTACATTTCCTGATTTCCAAGTTTCATACATGGTTTTTATTTGTTTATTTTCACGTTACAACGTGATCATTTAGTTTCACGTTTTGGCATGATAATTCAGTATCACGTTATGATGTGATAACTTAGTATCAGGTTATAACGTGATAAGTTCATCGTTTTAACAATGAATTTATCACGTTATAACATGCTAAATTAGTGTCACATTATAACGTGATAAGATACTGTCATATTATAACATGAAAATATCAGGCTATAATGTGATAGTTTTATTGTTATAATATGATACTTTTATTGTTAGAACAATAAAAGTATCATATTACAGCATGATATTGAAATATCATTCTTGTGTGGCAGCAATATTTTTCCTTAGGCTGTAAAGGCCATCGTATTACATAAGAATATGTTTCGAGGTGCCTCTTACCAAATATAGGGACCACACTACTCAGATGACGCCAAGACAGACTTGGAGAAGATCGGTCGAGAGTGAAGCCAAGAACACCGGACAAACATTGGCCCAGCTGAAAAAGACTACTCAAAACCAAATCGGTTGGAGGGGTGTAGTTGCTGCCCTCTGCTCCACCTCGGAGCTGAAAGGAACAAGACTACTCACATAATACTAAACAGAAGACCAAATCACATGAAGGAGATCGACAGAGACTTTAAAAGACTGTAAAGGCTTACTGTATAAACATCTGAAGAAGAGCCAACATGGCTTGAAACATCAACTGAATTAAAAACACAGTTGCATGGGAGTCCTATAGTATGAAGACTTATTTACTTCCTAATGTAATCTGCTATACACAAGTTAATTTCCATGTGCCATCCTCCTTTGATTGACATCAGATGCAATAAACAAGAATCTAGCTGATAAATTAGGAAATGATTCAGAAGGTTTATTTGATGATGGCTTGGATGATGGCACTACTTCAACAGAAATACCAAAAAATTGAAAAAGGATTAAGAGTTTTTCAACATATCCAGTCAGGGGAGAAGTTGTTCAAATATTTTTAAACCTTTGAAAGCGGGAAAAAATATTGTACATTATTTATTCAACTTTTATAGAACTTTTTGAATTGAATTTTATAGCTCTTTTTCAGGTGGATTCTTGACAATTGCGAAAAGTCCTTTTTCTAATCTTAATAACATGATTGAAAATATGTTATTTTAATCTGAAAGATTGTTTCGGCTGTTTTTAGCTTTTCAGTTTATGCTATAAGACGTCTATGTTGCATTAACACAAATATAGCTGGAATAAAAGTTTTTTTTCTATTTCATATTTGTTTGTATCTTTTGCCTTCTTAATCACATAATATCTTTCGAACATAACCCAGATGTTTGTATGTTGAAAGAGTAAGAAAATTGTCTTCTGATATTTCAGTGCACTGTTAATGTTTGTGTCTGTAACACGCATTCAGTGCACTTTTTGTCTCTGAACTTTGAATACATTCTCTATTATCTTAAGAAACAGTTATATTTGAATAGCCTTTGACGATTGAAACATCTTACTAGTATCTGAAATTAATTCTCAGTTATGAGTCATGCTAGAATGCTTAAAATCAATGTTGTTCTGATTTATCTATTTATTTTTAATTTTGGTGGTCTATTACATAATGTGCCAAATTGTTACATTTTCTTCATAAAAAAAGATAAACATCCTTCATTTTGTACTAACAGGTGCAATATGTAACAACTAATTACAAAATGCAGCAAACTTTATTATACTGCATTTAAAAATTGTATTACAAAGTGCGGCAAGTTATTACATAATGATGGGAAAATGTATTACATAATCTCATAATGGGGCGTGATTACATAATATGGTGTTACAAGCATATTATTACTTTAATAAATTATTTCTATTTTTAGTATCTTTAAAACGTTCTTTTTTTGTCTGAAAACATCTCTGCTGGATATCTCAAAGATCATCCAGACATCACAGAGGTTTGTGCAGCTCCACAAATCACAGGTTGTTCATTAAACTGCTTCAGCTGCTTTCTCACACTTTTCCCATTTACATAAGTATTCCATTCTGACTAATTTCTTGCTGGAAAGCAGGGGAAGAACACATCTGGGATTAAAATAGTGTGTTCATACTGCAAAGACTATTAAAACTGTTCAGTAGTAGAACATAAATACTAATAGTTATTATTAATAAATTAAAAAAGCTGTTATAACACTGAGAAGTTATTGACCCACTTGGGAGATTAGGAAGAACAAATGGCCTTTTATGGAAGTGATGCACCAAAAACAAGGGTGTGTGTGTGTGTGTGTGTGTGTGTGTGTGTGTCTGTGTGTGTGTGCGTGTGTGTGTGCGCGCGTGCGTGTGTGCGCGCATGTGTGTGTAGGGTGATACAAAGTCCAGCAGATGGCAATAGTTAGATTCCCTCACAGTGAACAGGACCAGAGAAGGAACCTATGAAAACCATGACACACAAATCTCCATGTTGTGTGTATAGAACATATACACAGTTTGCTATTCACAGTTCTTTTCTTTTGCTCCTTTGCATAATATCTGAGTGATGACTGGATCCTAATGTTTAAATCTGATCATACAACTTCATAAGCACTAAAAGAGTTATATTTTTCGTAGAATGTGCACATTTACAATATAAATTCACATCACATGTGTATTAACCATACAGTAGTCTGCTATTCTGTAAATTATCAATATAATCAATATAATATGATAATTATTGCATAATACAGTGTCTGCATGCAATATCTGGGTTTGAATGTTTCCTTTACCGCTTCAGTGACAGTGTTTGAAATCAGCCTGCGATGTGTGATATGTTTGGCTGCCCGAATGTGAGAACGTTTGCACCACTATTGTTTATCAGCACATTTGCAATTTGCACAAGATGGTGAATTTTGAAACCTTTATTTGTATCTTATTTTGACAAAAACCTTATTTAATTCATTCACACATTTATATAGTGATTAAAATAACAATATCTTAAAAAAGCATAAAAAAACATGTTTATTATACAAGTACATATAGAAATTTCAGAACAGTGTATCAAACTGGCAGCCCTTCGGAAGACTGAGGACCATGAAGTTGCCCTCAGTGTCAAAAAGGCTGGTGAACCCTGATCTAGACCTTCATGTCGCCACACATTATCATTATAATGGCTACATAAACAACCATTACAGCTACAACACATGTAACTTAGATAATGTCACTCAGTGGAGGCAGTGATGTAGTGATGAGGCTGACTCACACGACAACGCTAGAATTCAAAGGCCCCACGCGGCTTCAGCAGAGGCTGTAGTGCGACTGGGCAGACCTTCCTGCTCTGCACTTACCAAAAATCACCGCTTCAGACTGCTGACAGAGAAAGACGTGCATCTCACTTTGAGAGAACATCCCCTCTTGCATCTCACATGTGTTTCCTCTTAGCCAAAGTTGGCAAATAAAAAAATGCGATAAAAACAAAATGACCAATTACATATAGTAATATTATCCTACAATGCGACTATAATCTACCATCCTTTTCCATAATGCAAACGCGCCTCTGATACGTTTAATAGTGTCAAGCACTGCAACAACATTAAAAACGTTAAAATCTAAATCAAATACACACAGAATAGTTATGGTTTTAAACAGAAATCTAATCACATTCTTATATTAGAATTAAAGTTAAAGCAGCTGCATTTACAGTTCAGTCTCTGTTTTGTTGAAGACTTTTCCGTTGGGCTGCTCTTTCCAGATCACTCTGAAGTCACTGATCCCCTGGTCTCTCATACGCTTCTCAATCTGTAAAACAGACGTCATTACAAACATTATTTTAACCCAATGGCTCGTCCTCCACTAACACTGACACACAGACACAGATTTCAAGTAACAAAGTACATATACTTTGAATAAATTCTCCTAAATAGCATTGTTTCCCCTGACTTTACATTCATTTTTATTCTTTAAGTAGGTTTGAAACCAGTATTTTTATACTTTTACTTGATTAAAAAGCTTTGAGTTGATAATTCAACTTCTACAGAAATCTTTTTAAACCGTAGTATTTATACCTCTACCTGAGTAATGAATGTGAATACTTCTTTTCACACCTCTGCACATGAAATATTAAGTCTCTTATCATGCAAAGAGGATCATATCTTTAATCAATAATATTATATCCCCCCCCCCCCTTTGTATTTGTTCATGGGAGGCAATATTTGGAGATCTGTAATCATATTTCGCAGAGCAGGAGTAAAACTGACCTCCTCCAGAAGAGATCCCCGAACACGGAGATCATTCAGGTCCACTGATCCGTCAGTCTTTAGGCCAACATTCAGCACCTTCCTTACTGGAGCTGTGAAATAGCAGTGAGTCCTCAGTAAGAGCTAAGTTTCAAACGGCGCAGCACGTCTCGCTCTAATCTTTACTCTACGCGAATAAACACATTCCCACAAACGACACATTCTGCTTTAAAGTAAAA